>QEOT01001317.1:307383-354732 GCA_003123785.1 Pterocarya stenoptera
CGGCCCCAATGAGGAACACATCACAATCAATTCCTGCCTTTGCGCTGATCTGCCAACTCATGGTATCTCAGCGCCATCAAGGTGCAATCTGACAGCTCAGCATCATCTGTCTCGGATCCCCCTGCATCAACACTTTTGGAAAAAATTTTCAAATAGCTATATAGTGTAGCAATTTCTTTAATTAACAAATTTGAAGTTCCATGAGTTGAGTTTGAAATCCATAAAGTGACATCAAAGAAAATCTTCAAAAACTATATGAAGGCCTCTATGGTTTCCCAATCCTTGGGTTTTGGTTCGCCTCCTCGTGCCTCCCATAAATGTGGTACAAATTGATTGTCTTCATCTTACATCAGGTCAAGCGCCGTACAATATTTTAGAGCCGCACTCAAATAAATGTGGTACCCCATTGAAGTATGGATGACTTGATCTCTCCTCCTGTTGTCGTCCCTTTATGATAAAAAACTTGTATAAATTTTATTATTGTTTTGTACAAGTTCCAATTATTATCAATAAAATGAGTTGTTATGCATATATAATTAAGATTTTGAATCGAGGTCTATAAATTAGTGGTGATGCAAATGTTATAAATAGATGTCATGAACATATCCTTAACAGCTTGTTCTTTTCTAACATGCAAACAATCTCGTATATATAATAGTAATGCCAGAAGGGATTGGAAGTCCGGGCTTAACTATGGCCATAAAGTACTCTTTAAACTCTTGACATTCAATAAATCTAAATGGCAATTCATCTAGAATTATCATATAAACTACTGCCAAATAGTTTATACGCTAACCTGGATGTATTAAGGTTTTAAAATCTGCTTCAATATTTTAAAACACTATCCATGTACTTAAAAATTTATATATATATATATATATTTATATTTATATAAAATATGAATGCAATGGCTAGTTTATTTTTTTTTCTTAGTTTGGAAGAAAAAGAGTATTAATGTCTAAGAAATTATGCTCTTAAAAAAATATATTTTTCAGACGAGAACATTTTTGGAATGATTAACTATGATCACTAATACACAACTTTTAGAGCAACTAAAATTAAATAAGCTAAATCATCAATTTGTATTAGGGAAGACCTTCTAATCAAGCTTTGACACATCAGCATAAATATTAAAATATATGAAAATTAATAACATCAGAAAACAACCATGATATCCTTTCCTCACTGTTTTCACATGTAAATACTCTGTACCCTCCAAAAAACAATGCCAAAGAAACTGCTAAAAGGACTTTGTTTGAAATACATACATACATATATATATATATATATATATACTGTTATAGATATAGATATTTCCCTCTTCTTATAAACTTCATTTTCTTCTCGAAGTTTTCTTCTTTTCCTTTCTGTCTTTCTTGATCAGAGAGATTCAGAGCAAAAGAAATACAAAATAAATGGCGGATGCATTTGATGAAGATTGTGATTATCTATTCATGAAGATAGTTCTTACTGGAGACTCTGGGGTTGGGAAACGATGAATTCCGGTTAGATTCCAAGCCCACCATTGGGGTTGAATTTGCTTACCGGAAAATATAAGGAAACTTTCTCAAATGGAAACCTTTTTGACAAAATAACAAACTAAGGAAACTTGTTATAACGGAAACTCGTTGAAAAAATAAAATCCATTGATATTGGTATATTGGTATGCTCATGGCCCACCTCTGGCTTCTTGCGTGCTGCATCAACTTTCTCCATTGATATTTTCCCCTATGTTGTAATCATAATTAAGAAGAGAAAGATAATATTAATCCAACTCCGATGGGACCCAGAAGCCGCGAGAAATCTGATTTGGGTATATAGTTTGCTCTTCTAGTTCTAGCCTGCTTCTTCTGCAGTTTGTGATGGTAGAGCCTTCTGATGGCCACTGCCTATGGATGTGCTTGGCCTGGGAACTTGAGAACTGGTTATTTGCTTCTGCAACAGCTTCAAAGCAGCCATGATCTTAGCAAACGTGGGTCTCAATTTTGGATCTCATTATGACCCCAAAGCTACAAATGTCACACCTGCATATTGTATACATGATGTAATTAAAACCTTCCATCCAGGGTGAGAAACAAGATACTGCATTGAAAAAGGCTTACTTTTCATTTGTAGGTTCATTTCTTAACACATCTGGGGCCATCCACTCAACCTGAAGGAGTGAAATACAAATATTAACTTTTCAATACCAGTTTCAAAGGTTGCATACTTGCAATCCAAGACACAAAGAAACAAGTCAATTATCAAGAAATCAAAGCATATTGCAAGATGCATGACTACATAACAGGCATGACAGATGATGGTGATATTTCAATAATGTTAAAATTAACTTTTTAACATTATTGTATAAATTATATGGTTGTACAACTACCACCAGATGCAGCCACCAAGAGGACGTATGCTGTTCAAACCTTTGGTGAGAAGTGTATAAACCTTTCCATTAAAAAGAACTGGACTTTCTAAGATCTGTTTTCATGAAAGTATTTTCTTCTACTTTCCAAAAGCCCTACCATTCAAAAGCCTCTTTTGAAGCCATTTCATTGGTTGTGTGTCCATGTCCGTGTGCAGAAGTGTGTACAAGTGTGTGCTGTGTTACTTTCAAGTAAATCAATGCCTGTTAAGAAAAAGGAATAATCGCCTACTATGCAGCTAGAGCATACAAATTGATAAGTCAGGTTACTAATAAGGGCTTTTGTTCGTAAGTTTAAATATGGAACACGTTGTATTCCATAAATCTGTGATAAGACCATAAATGACTATGGTCAGAGCAAGAGAGTTTACATACTTGGGAAGAAATTCAGTGACAATTGAAAGATTTGGGGGACGTGTTACAGCTCCCGTGAAGAGCACAGCATTGGGATGCCTAAGTCTTTTCATTAACAGCACCTTGAAATTCAAACCACAAGAAGAACAAATGGTTTCAACAAAAATACTCCACATACTTGAGAGATAATAATGACAGCTAGCAAAAGTCTAAGTTGAGAGGAAGAAATCACAGGTACACTTTCCAAAATCCTGATCAAAATCCAGACAAATGTCCAGGCATCTGATCAAAATCACTTATTTTTAGAAATTTTCAGCCGGATAGAGATTCAAACCAATGACTTCAGTCTTTGGACTTAGCCAGAATGATGTCTGAGGATGATGGAAGATCAATTTGGATGTTTTGGATTTCTATCTTCTATGCCAGAATACTAATTATTAGTCCATTTTAGTGTTTGAATCATAAAAATCGGATTACTTTGATTCATTACAAACTTACAAGTACCTTCTTGAGAGCTCTTATAAGCATTGGGACTCTCCAAAACAATACCATGAGACAGGTTTGCTTGTTTCCAGACATTGATTAGGTGGATACGAATAGAAAAAACACGAAGAAAGACATGGCTTGCCAACATATATTGGGTTTGAAGATCAGCGCAATCTAATGTTTGTGCGCTCGGCCCACCTCACTGAGAATTAGAGCCAATTATTTGCTATGAGGAATGGCATCCATCGCTGCTTGGTTTACAATTTCTTCTTCCCCTTCAACTTGAGAACAAGAGTAGCAGTTCTTTTCTATTAGCAAACTCAAAAAACTCATAAATCATACATTGCATAATTGCCAAAATCAATCTTTTTACAATGATTTGAGGTGTGATCTGGGCTTATGGAATTCACTAAAATTCCAACCGCTCTTCCACGCATCAATCTCTTATATTAACTTGCAAGTGGTTTGCTACATTTAGTTAAAGGCAGTAAGCAAAACAATAGCAAGAGAAAAGCAATATTACTTGCACATCCATTTTTCAGATAGTAGTCGGAAGTTGCAACAACTTGCATCAGTCTTTTGAATCATCTGCAAGCTTTGAACAAATAAATATTCATCAGCCTATATGGCTATATATATATATTCATGTTCTCAATCAGTAAAACAGAGGATTTTGTTTTTCTATACCGATTTCTGTATTTATATGGATGTAAAAACATCCTACCACTTCTTCATCTTTACCCATGTTATGCAATCGACGATCTGACAAGAAGCAAATCCATAAATGAAAAAATAAATAAATCCATACATGGAAAAAAAACACGACAAAGGAACAAGATATACCAACATATGGACTTTAAAAACTGAACATAAAAGTAATATTATGATTCGATCAATTCCTACTTCTAGGCATATTGCTAATTGGCATAGAGACAAGGCCTAGGAACATGCAATTTTTCCTTAGCAGTTGTCATACTACTGATCTTGACAAAATCAGAGGAAAAATATCTAGTTATGTAGCTGTTTTGGAGCCCGATCATTTGTCAAGTTCAACAATTTCCAATATGAAAAGAAAAAATTGCATGTTCGAAGACCTTCTCTCTTTGCTTGGAGATTTAGAAATCTTAACAAGGACTTGTTATGTGGTTATGCAATTCCAACGAGAACAAAAAAACCACAAGAAGAATAGCTAGACATTCAGCATAGCAACCAGAGTCGCAGTATGCAATAGGAGTGACGGGATCTCTCCAACGCCACCATTATTCAAAGGAAATTTGGATCAAAGCCAGAACAAACTTACCTTTGGATTTATTCCTCCGTTTCTGTCGCATAAATGTATCTGTAATTAAATAGAACACAAGGGATGTCGGCTATCGTGCGCCACTCTCCTCTCTGATCTTTCTTGCAGCGTTGTTCCAGCAGAGGACATCCACAGATTTCAAGTTTCTGTAGTGAGGCAGGTAGGCCATTCTTTGGTAAGGACATCAACTTTTGGCAATTAGAGACTTCAAGCTCTAGGAGTGACGGAGGCAGGCCATCCTTTGGAAAACACATGAGCTTCTCGCAGTCTTCTATCTGGAGTGTTTTAAGAAAGGTGAGTTTTCTTAAGCCCTCGGAAGACAGGCATTCCAGATTCGAAAAATATGAGATGTGGAGGCTTGTTAGAGAGGCAGGCAATGTCATCTCTGGAAAGGACACCAGATTCTGACATCCACCAATTTCAAGTTCATTAAGAGAAGTGAGGTTGTCCAGCCCCCAATTGAACAAGGCTTCTGTGATTTTAAGATGAGAGATCTCAAGCGTTGTTAGGTTTGTGGGAAAACCTTCTTTGGGAAATGATAAAATGCTCGGACAATTCCGTATTTTCAAATCTCGAAGAGAGGTGAGGTTGTGCATGCCATTCTGCAGTACCTGCATTTTCTCACAGTTAGATATATCAAGCCGTCTCAGGTTGGAAGGGAGGAGGAGCAACAATTGAAGCTTCGGACAGTTGTCAATAATGCGGTGTTGAAGAGTGGCAGGTAATTCTCCGCTTGATGTTAAGGATTCAAGGGATGGACAATTGTAAACATCCAATTCCTCAAGAAGAGATGTGATGCCACTACTGCAAGTAGTACTGTTGTTTGTATCATTATCATCATCCTCCACCAAATTCCTCATACTCTTGCATTCCCATATACTTGGCAGCTTTAAAGTTGGGAGGCAGATGGCTTCTTGCAAAATGCGTTAGCGAATCACATTTAAAGATATGAATATACTGAAGACATGTGTTGTTGTACATCAATGCCTTGGGTAATGATTCCAAGGCTATGCAATCCTGGATACTAATAGATGGGATTCCGAGTTGGAAGCGCTCTTGATCAACTTCTTCCGCCACCAAAGAGACTAGTTTGGGACAATAATAAATGCCGAGAAATTTCAGAAATGGGAGATCATGTGGCAGTGATGCCCCCTTGTTGTCTGACCACAAATTCGTAAGCTCCTCACAATTTGTAAGTTCCAACTTTGCCATATCAGAAATTGGTGAAAGTGATCTGAAGAAGTCTATATATTCGAATGTAAACTTGCTTCCACACACCACCCCTTCCATTCGAAGCCCTCTGAGATTCTCAAAGTAAAATTCGCATTTATCTGGAAAGCATGAAAGTGAGACCACCAACTGCGCACAATCATTTATCATAACATGGTTTAGTAAAGGAAGGTTGTTTGGTAACTTCCCTAATAGCTTCGGACAGTAATAAAGGAAAAGCTCACGCAGATTTGGGAATTCTTCACAGGGACTCCAATTCTCCCACTCCTTCATGTCACTGAAATGCAATGTCTCTCTATATATGCATAATACAACATATATGAAGTGCAGTTTCACATGTCAACCAATTATATAGCGGCCTCTTAAATTAAGTGATATCAAAGACGTCATCTACATGACAAAATCTCATCAGGTGAAGATTATCATATTTAAAAACTATTCATGAGTCTTATTATTGACTTTTAAATAGGGTAGTGCTACAGTCCCAAATAGATTATATAAAAATAATCACACAAACTGATGTGACTTTATGTGATCTGTCGGATCTACTTTACAAGAAAAATAACTTTACAATCTGACAAACCACATGAAGCCACATCAGTTTGTGAGATTATTTTTTTATGTAATCACTTTGTAGCTAGAATATTTCTCTTTTAAATATCATAAAAATACTAATATGGGAAATTAATGCTACTTCAAAAAATTTAATAAATATTAAATATATGAGTTGCACATTTATAGATATTCATATTACGTATAGGCCAAAATTTTGGGGTTTTAAACTTATAAGTTCAATTTCATAGATTTTTGGGGCCTATTTTTTTAATTTTTTTAATATATATAATTTTATAGATTATTGAGGCACAGTTTTGGATTTTTTAAAATAACGAAGAAACTTTCTGCATATTGTTATATATGGAACTCAATAATTTTAGATAGAAATGAAAGAGAGTTTTATATTTATTTATTTTTTAAGAATTTTAAGAGATTTTTAGACTTTTCTAAGTAATCATAAAAAATTTCAATTTTTATTTGTTGATAAATATATTTACTTTATTTTTATTCTTGAGGCCAGAGAGGCCATGGCCTAGCTCCCTCTATCTCTATGTAGATCCACCAATGCTTCAAATGATTGATGAAAGTATGATGATTAAAAAATAACTTATGAATAATATTTCTCTTTAAAACATCTTATACAAAGAAAATTTAAAATTTAAAAATAGATATATAAATGATATTGATCACGTTTTTTGCTGGCATTATTATTCTTTCATAGAATAATATTCATCCATTATCAATCTTTGTAATTATTTAAAAAATTTATTCTCGATAAAAACTAACAGGTGAATTTTTATAACTTATCTTTCATTCTAGTATGTAAGCTAATTTATACAAGTTTTATGTCAAATCTAAATATTTTGATGCCAGATGAGTATATAATACTATAATTGCTTATTAATATTTTTTTGTTGCTTATTAATATTTTTTTGTTGCTTATTATTTATCCTCCAATCAGCAAAACGTACATTCAGAAGAAAGAAGTCTTTGGTTTCTTCTGCCAAAAAGCTAAGAGCAGTCTGGTCACAAATTTCTGTCTTCTTTCTCATGTGTTCTTCTAGACGCCATGGAAGAAAAGTATCAAGTGCTTTTGACCTACAAGCCATGGAAGGAGAGTATCATGTGCTTAATTCTCTGCACACCATGAAAGGAAAGTATCATATTCTTCAAGACGATAGGGGACGAAAGTATCATCATGTGCTTTTTTTTTCTCTCTGTGATGATTCTTCTTCTTTTTTTTTTTTTTTTTTTTTTTTTTATCTTAGAGTTAGAATCAACCGATATTTTAAGAATCAACCGATATTTTCTTTCTGTGATAACTCACGCAAAATGAACAGGGCAAAGGAGAGGAAATTTTTTATGCCAAAATAATATTATAATTGAGATATGAAATAATTTTTTTCTTGCTTATTATTTATCCTCCATCATGTACACCAACACCCTTAGTATACGTGTTTCGCCATAATACTTCGCCGAAAAAACTTGTACGGAGATAGGAAATAGCCTCTACGCTGAGAGGAAAGTTACGCGAGAGATTTTGATTTGATGTACATTTTGGCGCTTCTAATCTATTTGAATTTTGGAATGGTAATAGTTCTTAGACATATTTTTTTATAGAAAAAATCTACTCAACCTCCTACTATTCACACAACCTCCACACACAACACTTTTTTTATTTTTATTTTTAATCAAATATTTAATATATGAATAATGAATAGAAAAATTAAATTAATTTAAAAAGAATAAACTCAAAAAAAAATTTATTTTATAATAGACGTTTATTTGTTATATTGCTGACATAAAAATGTGTTTCATTTTGCCACATTTTCTTCTAAGAAGTTATGCTCCTAAAAAAAATATTTTTCAGACGAGACAAATCATTTTTCCACATAAAAATGTCTCAATTAGTTTAGGAGAAATAAAATAAAAATAAATAAATGTGGTATCTGGTGTGTGGAATGATGAGTAGCAAAGCTCATATATAAATATATTTATATAGACACAATAATGTTTAGGAAAATTTCAGATTTGTTATGATCGAATGTGAATATAATCTTGTTGCAGGTTTAGAGTCATTACCAACTCATACTACCGGGGAGCACTAGGTGAAAATGTGAAGAAATGGTTGCAGGAATTCAGACATGGTGGTTGTTCTCATGGGGAACAAATCTGATGATTTTGGTAACTCTAGAGAAATCAGTGAGGAAGAACGAAACACATAAATAGGATTTAAAGGAGAGAACTCCCTCCTATTATATTATTAGAGTTGAAAGTTGAATAAAATATTATTAGAATATTTTTTTAAATATTATTTTTATTTTAGAATTTAAAAATGTTAAATTATTTATTTTATTTTGTGTAGAAATTTGAAAAAATTATAATGATTACATGAAATTGAGATGAGATGTGAAAACAAACGAGGCCTAAGTATTGGATAAATACTGATTGGGCTTGCTAGTAAAATGAAAGATAATCATTTCAGTTTTCCATATCCTGAGAGAGCCAGAAAGATACAATTAAAATATGCAAATTTCAGCATCTTCCCACTTGAATAATTCATCAAATTCACCCTGTACATGTCAGTTTCCATCATTCTATGGTTCACCACTCCACAGACATCCTATTAAAGCTTTCGCAACCATTTGATAGAACTCCACAAAAAGAAAAAGTTTCAAAACACTGATTACAACAATGTCAATGGGCTTGTATAAACAAATATACAACCTTGAGGATAGCTGCACTGTGATAGGGAAAAAAGGGAATTGAGAAAAAAGAATCACAATCTCAAATTGGATTGAATGTAGGGAAATCAACCCGTCACTTTCTCAGACTAGTCCAAGGCAATCTAGAACTTCACCCCATATTTTTGCAGTCCAATGACAGAGTATGATGGTATAGTTTGCTTTTCTAGCCTGCTTCTTTTGCAATTTGTGATGGCAGAGGCTTTTGACGGCCACTGCATGCGGATGTGCTTGGCCTGGGAACTTGAGAACTGGTTATTGGCTTCTGCAACAGCTTCAAAGCAGCCATGATCTCAGCAAACGTGGGTCTCAATTTTGGGTCTCTAAAATGTTAAATTGGATCTTTTGTCAGGAATGCAGAAAAGAATTTGGAGTATACTCGATACATTGTAACAACCATGATAAACACAAAAATAGAATTCCCATCCTCCACTACTAATTCATAAGAGAGTTTAACCTTACATGATCTTTCTCAATGGCATTATCATTATCTGCTTGGGCAACAGTTATAATCGATTTTTTTAAAGAGAGCACAGAGATCATGTCGCGCATGGGAAATCAAGTCCATCCTAAGTAGGAATGAATTGGACAAGATATTTCTTTTGTAGAAAAGAAGATAAGAAGATAAGCATTAACTAATTGGTAGCAAGTAGTGGTACAAACAGGAATTAAATGGAATCACAATGGCAATGTTCAAGGCGTGTAGGGCTCCTCCATACAGCGAGAAGTGGTAGTAGTTACTGTAGTGTAAACATGGGAATAACAGTTGAAATTCAATCATTCACCATGTAACATAAGAGGTAGTGTTCCAAAGAATTTGAATGACCTTGATTATGTTAGCATTAGAAGAATTTGTATATGGCCTTGACATGGCTCGCTCTCTCTCTCTCTCTTTGAGAGAAAGAGAGAGAGAGAGGGAGAGACAGATGGGTTTCCCAGGGTTTTGACAGGGTTCAAGTGACACAACCTGGGCTGCACTCCAGTCAACGTGTTACTGGAGCAAGCATGTATTAATGGCTATGGTTAAAGTGTAAGGTAAGACAACAAAAGCGTTTGTGCATTGGACTTCTTGAATCAGCATAACAATATAAACAATTAATGAGTGGATGGAAGAGAATAACCAAAACAATACTTACGTCTGCCAGCACTTTGGAATAATATCTGCAACAGCAGGATCCATATCATCTGGAATGTCAAGACGCCGATGTTGAAATCCAACAACACCAACAACTTGCATTGGATTCATTCCCCCCCATGGTTGTTGCAACGTAGAGAGTTCCCACAGTATGACCCCAAAGCTATAAATGTCACACCTGCATATTGTATTACGTGATGTAATTAAAAGCATCCGTCCAGGGTGAGAAACAAGATACTGCATCGAAAAAGGCTTACTTTTCATTTGCAGGTTCATTTCTTAGCACTTCTGGGGCCATCCACTCAGCCTGAAGGACTGCAATACAAACATTAACTTATCAATACCAGTTTCAAGGGTTGCATACTTGCAATCCAAGACACATAGAAACAAGTAAATTATCAAGAAAGCAAAGCATATTGCTAGATGCATTAATACACAACAGGCATGACAGATGACCGAGATATTTCAATTTTCCCAGATAAGTCAGTTCATTTAATGGAGATAAACCACAAGTTCCAGAGAAATATCACCAACCACCTATTGCAGTGCCTTCCCTTTAACATTTCTTAGGGAAAAAAATAACTTTTTAACATTATTATATAAATTATACGGTAGTATCAACTACCACCAAATGCAGCCACCAAGAGTATATATGCTGTTCAAACCTTTGGTGAGAAGCGAATAAACCTTTTCATTTACTTGTGAATATAATTTGTTGTAAACAGTAAGTCCACTCGGTAGAGTTCTCTCGTAGGAAAGTTGAGAGAACTTGTGATCAATATTTGTTCAGAGCATTCGCCACATCAAAAAAAAAGATGTTAATTCTTTCTTTTGTTCTTTCTTAATCACCACAAGATCTACCAAGTTTCTGTGTACCGGCAGCAAAAACGACAGATAGTTTACAATAAATTCAAGAAATGATGTAATATGAAGTATGGTACAAAACAGAGTGTCTCACCATTGCTGGAAACATATCGAAGGTGTGTAGAAACCAGATGTAGTCAGAAGAATATATCCAGCACTGAGACATGAATGTGATGCATCCGTCCATCATAAATGAATTACCCAAAAAAACAGAACGAAAAAAAAAAAAAAAAAGGATGAAAAGTGCAAAAGGCTTACTGTCCCTGCAATTGACCTTGAAGAAAGAAATGTGCTATTCTTTATCCGTGATAAGCCAAAATCGCACACCTAAACACGCAGGAAAGTTCACGTCATGCTGGATTAGGCATGGAAAATACATGAAATAAATTGAGCAAGCTCAGTAAAGAGAAAAGAGACCACCTTCACAACCCAATTCTTATCAACTAGTACATTTGGAGACTTCAAATCAAGGTGCACTATTATGGGAGAGCAGTTGTGAAAATAATTCATTCCACGGGCCTGAAAGTTCAATCATCCAAAATAGACATTATTTCCTGCAAAGTTACAAATTATAGCAAATAGCTGACTGGAACTGGAATAAAGAGCAAGAATGACAGAATCATACAGCATCAAGGGCCATCCTCAAGTGCCTTCTTTCATCTAATTGATTGTTAGGCCGGTGAATCAACCAATACAAACTACCTCTGCAAAAAATAAAATTAAAAATAAAGTAAAAATAAAAGAGAGGAAAAAACTAGTTCTTTAGCATACCAATTGGCATAAATAATAAGATACAAGAATTAACTTGTCAAGTCATAATCAAATAGTATCATACTGGCAGAGCAAGTTCTTAGCTCCAATTCGATTTTAGAAGTTATTGACTAATTTGGTAAGCCATGTTGATTTTCTAGAGTTCCTAAGGGTAAAGCCATGAGTGCGGAGTGTTCTTTCTGCCATAGGAAGTATTCTTTATGGGATTTTCCTGCCAGATTATGTGTAGGCATCTCTGTTCATCAATATTTCTTTTTCCAAAACATAGATGATTGTTTATTTGTCTACTGTGATAAAGCAAACTTGAAACAGCAACATGAATATACTTCTCAGGAAAATTTTCCATTAATAGAAACTGAACTTTCTTAGATCTGTTTTCATGAAAGTATTTTCTTCTAGTTTCCAAAAGCCCTACCATTCAAGAGCCTCTTTTGAAGCCATTTCATAGTACATGTCCTTCCCAGTCCCTCACAGCAGCTCCCACGCCAATTTTACAAGTGTTCTTGTCAACTACAGCATCCCAATTGATCTTGATGATATCCTTTGGAGGAGCAACCCATACACATCTATCCACTGGGGTAAGGGTCAGTTGAATTGGAAAAGACAGATTAATAGCTTTGAGGTCCTGCATTCTTTGAGAGATCTGTTTAAGCAGTCTATTAGGAGTAAGAAGTCTTTTTTGCAAGATGAAATCGTTCTTCCTCTTCCAAAGACTTCATGTCACCACTACAAACTCTATTAATTCTTCACTGTCCAAACTATGTAGCATAAAAGTCACAGTGTCCTTGAAAGTCTGGTTGATAATTTTGCCCTTTTGCAGCTTCCTTGAGCACTAAGACCAGACATCCCTGGCAGACTCACATGTCTACAGTGCATGCTCTTTTGTCTCTTCTTCTTGATAACAGATGGGGCACTTTGGGCTGTCAATAACCTTCCTTCTAAACAGCTTGAGGTTAATAGGCAAACCATCATGACATGCTTTCTATAGAAACAACTTCTTTGCACTGGGAACTCTCAATCCCCACAGCCTCTCCCAATTTTCCTTTTGATGGGTGCCAACAGAACCTTGACCCTTCTTTCTCTCAACAATTTCCCCTTAGAGATGGTAAGAACTTTTTACAGTGAAGAAACCATATTTTGTGCATCTCCAGATTTGTTTATCTTCACTACCACAAGGACTTAGTGGGATTTTTTGAATGATCTAAGCTTCTTCAGTTGAGAAAACTTCCTTAATCAGTTCTTGATTCCACTGTTTTGTCTCTTGGTCTATTAATTCTGCTACATTGGCATTAGACTTATTGAATGTCAAGAGTTTTAAGAGTTCATGGCCATAGTTGAGCCTGGAGTTTATGGCCAAATACTTTATACGTTAACTTGGATGTGTTAATGTTTTAAAATCTGCTTCAATATTTTAAAAAACTATTCATGTACTTTAAAAAAAAAAAAAAGCTGGCCTGCCACACATGAAAAAAAGAACACGAAAATCCGAATGTAATGGCTAGTCTATTTAGTTTATTACTTAGGAAGAAAAAGAGTATAAACTTGAAAGAAAAATTCTTTTGAAAAAAAAAGGTTTGGTCTGAAAATTTTCATTTTTTTTTAAAACGCTTGTACAGTAGTTTCACAACCTTTTTTAACTTCCCATAAATACCTCTAAACTCTTCTTATAAATAACTCAACTAATCTCAACTCAAGTCAACATTCAAACGCAACCTTATCGCCCTATTTGACAGGTCTTACCCTCTCACAATTTGGATCCCAACCATCTGGTGTTTTCAGAAATGGTAAGAAATACAGGTTACAAAGTTGGTGATTGGGTACGCCATGCAAAAATGGAGAGAAAATTGCTTTGAATGTAATGATTCTTCAGATTAAGACTGCTTCTAATCTTCAGAAATTGGAATTGTAATAGTTAATCTTTTTATTTTGGTAATTTAGAGCAACCATAATTAATTTGCTTCCAAATAAGCTAAATCATCAATTTGTATGAGGGAAGACCTTCTAATCAAGCTTTGACACATCAGCATAAATATTAAATATGAAAATTAATATTTGGCCTGTTTGTTAACGACACCCACAGATCTTGATAACATCAGGAAACAGCCATGATGTCTTTCCTCAATGTTTTCACATGTAAATACTCTGTACCCTCCAAAAAACAATGCCAAAGGAACTGCTAAAAGTACTTTGATTGAAATACATACATACATACATACATACATACATACATATATATATATATACTGATAAAGATATAGATATTTCCCTCTTCTTATAAACATCATCTTCTTCTCAAAGTTTTCTTCTTTTCCTTTTTTCTTTCTTTCTTGATTAGAGAGATTGAGAGCAAAAGAATTCAAAGTAAATGGCTGATGCATTTGATGAAGATTGTGATTATCTATTCAAGACAGTTCTTTACTGGAGACTCTTTGGTTGGGAAATCAAATCTTATCTCAAGGCTTACCGGAATATAAAGTTAGCAATGCTTTCTATATCTGTGTTTTTTTTATTTATTTATCACCCACCTTTCGTTTTGATTGATCAAACTTTTGGAAGCCAAAACAAATGGAACAACCACAAGTCTTGGTAGTGGAGAAAAAATCATCACCATGGATGGTGGTTGTTGCATAAAGTAGAATGAGGAAGAGACTTGGTTGGTTGTAAAATGGACTGTTGGATCTGTTAAATAGTTGTAGAACATAAAGGGAAGCTAATAATGTAGCTCATTTACCTGCCAAATTGGCTCTTACTTGTATTGAAGAATATGTGTGGATAGAGGAGGGTCCCTTACAGATTATGAATTCTGCGCCAATGGAGAAATATTGTAATGACTGAATTTTTTGTTGATAATGAAATATACCATTTATACTTCCAAAAAATGTTAGAAAATCAAAATGGAAGAACTCCACAAAAAAGAAAAAATTTTGAAACATTGATTACAACAATTTCAATGTATTTCTACAAACAAATATACAACCTTGAGGATAGCTGCACTGTAATGGGGAAAAAAGGGAATTGAGAAAATAGAATCACAATTCTCAAATTGGATTGAAAGTAGGGAAATCAACACCACCCCTTCTAGCCAAGTTTGCAATCCAATGACAGAGAGTATGATGGTATAGTTTGCTCTTCTAGCCTGCTTCTTTTGTAATTTGTAATGGCAGAGGCTTCTAACGGCCACTGCCTGTGAATGTGCTTGGCCTGGGAACTTGAGAACTGGTTATTGGCTTCTCCAACGGCTTCAAAGCAGCCTTGATCTCAGCAAACGTGGGTCTCGATTTTGGGTTTCTAAAATGTTAAATTGAGTCTTTTGTTAGGAATGCAGAAATGAATTTGAGTAGGCTTGTTACACTGTCACAACCATAATAAACACAAAAATAGAATTACGATCCAACACTACTAATTCATAAGAGAATTTAACCTTTTATGATCTTTCTCAATGGCACTATCATTATCTACTTGGGCAACAATTTATACTCAAGTGTTTAATTTTTAAAGAGAGCAAAGGGATCATTCCTTGTCCATACTTGGTAGGAATGAATTGGACAATGAAGACAGTTCTTTTGGAGAAAAGAAGAGAAGAAGATAAGCCTTAACCAATTGGTAGCAAGAAGTGGTAGTAGTTTATACATCGTATTAAAGGTTGAAATTCAATCATTCGATGTAACATGAAAGGTAGCCAGACATTGATTATGTGGATATGAATAGCAGAATTAATAGCAAGAGAAAAGCCATATTACTTGCACATCCAATTTTCAGATGGCTGTCGGAAGTTGCAACAGCTTGCATCAGTCTTCTGAACAATCTGCAAGCATTGAACAAATAAATATTCATCAGCCTATATATATATATATATTCATATTCTTTATAGGTAAAACATNGGCAGTCGGAAGTTGCAACAGCTTGCATCAGTCTTTTGAACAATCTGCAAGCATTGAACAAATAAATATTCATCAGCCTATATATATATATATATTCATATTCTTTATCGGTAAAACAGAGGATTTTTTTCTATACCGATTTCTGTATTTATATGGATGTAAAAACATCCTTTACAATCATATTCATAACCCAATGTCATGTAATTGACGATTTGACAAGAAGCAAATCCATAAATGAAACAAATAATAAATCCATACATGGACTTAAAAACTAAACATATATATAGATGGTTCGATCTATTCCTACTTCTAGGCATATTGCTAATTGGCATAGAGACAAGGCCTTGGAACATGCACTTTTTCCTTAGCAGTTGTCATACTGCTGATCTTGACAAAGTCAGAGGAACAGTATCTAGTTATGTAGCTGTTTTGGAGCCCGATCATTTGTCAAGTTCAGCAATTTTCCAATTTGAAAACAAAAAATTGCATGTTCGAAGACCTTCTCTCTTTGCTTGGAGATTTAGAAATCTTAACAAGGACTTGTTATGTGGTTATGCAAACCCAAAGAGAACAAAAAAACCACAAGAATTCAGCATACCAACCAGAGTCGCAGCAAGCAATAGGAGTGACGGGATCTCTCCAATGCCACCGCTCAACATTCAAAGGAAATTTGGATCAGAGCCAGAACAAACTTACCTTTGGATTTATTCCTCCGCTTCTGTCTCATGAAGGTATTTGCCATTAATTTTAACACGAGGGATGTCAGCTATCTTGCGCCACTCTCCTCTCTGATCTTTCTTGCAGCGTTCTTCCAGCAGAGGACATTGACCGATTTCAAGTTTCTGTACTGAGGGAGGTAGGCCATTCTTTGGTAAGGACATCAAATTTTGGCAATTATTGATATCAAGCTCTAGGAGTGAGGGAGGCAGGCCATCCTCTGGAAAACAAGTGAGCTTCTGGCAGCAAGAAATCAGGAGTGTTTTAAGAGAGGTGAGGTTTCTTAAACCCTTGGAAGACAGGCATTCTAGATTCGAGAATTCTGAGATGCAGAGGCTTGATAGAGAGGCAGGCAACGTCATCTCTAGAAAGAATACCTGATTCTGACATCCACCAATTTCAAGTTCATTAAGAGAAGTGAGGTTGTCCAGCCCCCAATTGAACAAGGCTTCTGTGATTTTAAGATGAGAGATCTTAAGTGTTGTTAGGTTTGTGGGAAAACCTTCTTTGGGAAATGATAAAATGCTCGGACAATTCAGTATTTTCAAATCTCGAAGAGAGGTGAGGTTGTGTATGCCATTCTGCAGTCCCTGCATTTTCTCACAGTCAGATATAGAAAGCTCTCTCAGGTTGGAAGGGAGGAGGAGCAACAATTGAAGCTTCAGACAGTTGTCAATAGAAAGGTGTTGAAGAGTGGCAGGTAATTCCCCGCTTGATGTTAAGGATTCAAGGGATGGACAATTGTAAACAAACAATTCCTCAAGAAGAGATGTGATGCCACTACTGCAAGTAGTACTGTTGTTGCCTATACCTAATTCCTCATACAGTTGCAGTTGCCTATACCTAAGTTCTTTAAAGTTGGAGGCAGATGGCTTCTTGCAAAATGTGTTAGCGAATCACATTCGCTGATATTAATGTCCTGAAGACACGTGTTGTTGTACATCAATGCCTTGGGTAATGATTCCAAGGCTATGCAATTGAGGATAATAAAAGATGTGATTCCGAGTTGGAGACGCTCTTGATCAACTTCTTCCGAGTTTGGGACAATTATAAATCTCGAGAAATTTCAGAAATGGGAGATCATGTGGCAGTGATTCCCCCTTGTTGTCTGACCACAAAGTCGTCAACTCCTCACAGCTTTCAATGCTTAAATTTTCTAACTCTGCCAGTCCTTCCATATCAACCCCTTGATCTAAAATTGCTGAAAGTGAAGAGTAGAATGCTATTGATTTATCTGGAAAATTCGCATTTATCTGGAAAGCATGAAATTGAGACCACCAACTGCGCACAATTAATTATCTTAACTTTGTTTAGTAAAGGAAGGTTGTTTGGTAACTTCCCTAATAGCTTCGGACAGCAACGAAGGAAAAGCTCACGCAGATTTGGGAATTTTTCACAAGGACTCCAATTCTCCCACTCCTTCATGTCACCGAAATGCAATGTCTCTAAATTACCGTCACAAAATTCAGAACCAACACTTTTCACGTTAGCCATGCCCTTGATCCTAAGATTTTTGAGTGATGGTAAATATTGCCCCAATGGAGGTAATGATGTGCACTTGTAACAATTTTCTAATCTCAAGGAGACCATACCAGGAAATGAAGGAGATGTTAACCAATTAGGAGATTCTGTACCACCATAGTTAATTATAACCAGCTCCATCAAAGCGTTGTGAGGCCATAGCCCATTTAGTACCTCTAGTTCACTTGTCGTGCCTTTCGACTCATCAATGTCCTCACTCCATTCCAACGACAACACATCAATTTTCGTCTTTTCAATTAATTTTGCATCTTTTGCATCCTTCGGTTCAATCACATTCTCTAATCTTGAAATGCAGAGTGTCCCTTTAAGATGCTTCAAAGGTCCAAGCTCCTTTATTCCAAAACAACTGTCTTTTTCCAGAACTAGATTAGACAGTGTTTGAAGACAAGTTAGTTTACCTATTTGCATAGGCATTCCTTCCAAACTATTTGCACCTTTAATGTTGAGGTGGCGCAAGTTGACCAAGTTTCGAAACATTGAAGGTAATTTCTTTAGACGAAAACAGCTCTCCAACAACAATGTTTGTAAGTTGTAGAGACCCGTTATTGATTCTGGCAGGAGTCTAATTTCAGTTCTTGAAAGGTCAAGGTACCGCAAATGCTTCAAATCACCAATAGAATCCGATAGCTTCGTTATGTAGTATCCGTTGAAAGATAACACCCTTAAACAACGTAATGTTGGAACCAATTCAAAATGAACATGATGAGCCAAATAGCAATGACCTCGAAATGGTAGCATGAGAGGTAAGAATGTACGTAAACTTGTGAATTTAGAAAAAACCTCAAACTTTTTAGTTACATCATATTGGCTTCCCAAATAAGATGAGTGGCATGGCTTTATACGAATATTCTGATGCTTATTACCTCCAACCCTATCTTCCATTCTAAAGCACATATTGCCTGCAACCGACTGAGCCAAATCATTGATGAGGTCATGCATCCCAAATTGTGATTCATTAATACGTGACGGTTGGAAAAATGACCTTGACAACAGCTTGCGAAAATATTTAGAACCCAAATCTTCCATTTCCTCTTCATCTTCTCGGGGTTGAATCAGACCTTCTGCCATCCATAATAGAACCACCTCCTTCTCCTTAAATTCATAGTCCTTTGGTAGTATTGAACAGTAAGCAAAACACCTCTTCAAATGTGAAGGTAGATTGTCATAGCTTACCATAAGAGAGGAAGGAATTCCACTTTTTTCTATTGGAAAAGTCCATATCTTATTGTTCAAAACTTTTTCCCACTCATTGCGGTCTTCATCTTCACTGCGTAAGACTCCTGCAATAGTTTTTACTGCCAATGGCAAGCCTTTACACCTTCTAACGAGTTCCTCACCAATATCTTTAAGGTTTGGATGGGAACTGAAGTCTCTTGCTTCCAATGCATGTTGGGTAAATATGGACAAACAAGCTTCATTTGACAACAACTCCAACTGAAAAGGCTTAACTTCCTTGCTTTTCATTAGTGATGCGACTCCCTGATTACGAGTTGTGACGATAATACTACTTCCTGGAGCCCCTACTTCAAAAGGAGCACGCAGGCGAGTCCAATCATTGTAGTTCTCGTTCCAAACATCATCAAGAATTACTAGAAACCTTTTCCCAAGTAGTATTTTCTTCAATTTGACTTGCAACCAATCTAGATCTTTGCCATCACAGTTTTCCGAGGTCAAAGATTGTAAAATTGTTTTTGTGACTGCAGCAACATCAAAATCTTCTGAAACACAAGCCCATGCTTTCAGATTGAAAAAGCTCTCCACTTTTTGATCATTGTATACAAGCTGGGCCAATGTTGTCTTTCCGATACCCCCCATACCAACTATAGGAATCACATTGGGTACTTTATTAGAAGCATCACTATGTTTATCACTTGTCAATAATTCAAGCATAGCCTCTGCGACTTTCTCCCTACCGTAGATGTAATCTTCGGTCACCACAGAAGTTGAGGGAGTTCTCCCTCTCTTTTTGATTGGCATCGGACTTGTAACATTTTCCTTCAAATCAAGTTGATCTTTTTGTGTCACTAGATCATTAAATCTAGTATTTATTTTCTCTATCTTTGACCCCAGCCTTAACTTGATCTTAACACCACTTGGAGTTAAACTAGTACAACAAGTAGGGATGAGATTTCGTACCATACTAGCGCTAGCCTGGCTTTCACTGGCCATCAACTTGCATTGCAAAGCTGCTTCCGTGGCGACCTCATCCAATATATCTTCCACGTCGTAGGCCAAGTCTTTGAGATCATCAAGCCAATCTTTCACTGACGTTTCAGTGTGTCGCTTCTCCTCTGCATCATCAAGCACCTTTCGAATTCTTGTCAACATTTTTTTCCACTTTTCCAGCTGTTTTCGAAGTCCCTCTTGGCGCGCAAATTTCAGCAACTCGGGAGACGCCAGTCGGTCAAACAACACTTGAAGGAATGCAGAAAGAAAGAGCTCTGCCATTGTTTTCGTCGGAGAAAGGAATTGAATTAAGGAGAAAGTATGCAAAGATCAGCAAAACGTACGTACGTTCAGAAGAAAGAAGTCTCAGGTTTCTTCTGCCAAAAAGCCAAGAGCAATCTGATCACAAATTTCTGTCTTCCTTCTTATGTGTTCTTCTAGACACCATGGAAGAAAAGTATCAAGTGCTTCAGACCTACAAGCCATGGAAGGAAAGTATCATGTGCTTAATTCTCTGCACGCCATGAAAGGAAAGTATCATATTCTTCAAAACGATAGGGGACGAAAGTATCATCATGTGCTTTTTTTTCTTTCTGTGAAGATTCTTCTTCTTTTTTTATCTTAGAGTTAGAATCAACCGATATTTTAAGAATTATAAAACAAAAATGATACTTTTGAAAGTCTTGAGTCTGTATTAATTTGATGTAAAATGTATTAAAATCTATATGTTCCTGATCTAGACGCCATGCATGGAAGAAAAGAATTATGTGCTTCTGATCTACAAGTCATGGCCGAATGAAAGTATCATTTGCGTAATTCTCTGCACGGCATGGAGGGAAAGTATGATCATATGCTTAATTCTCTGCACGCCATGAAAGGAAAGTATCATGTTCCTTTAGACGGTAGGGGAGAAAAGTATCATGTGTTTTTTCACACCATTGAATGAAAGTATCAAAACCCAAAACTTGTAAAAAAATTTGCTAGACGAGAGGGAGTCATGTCTTAGATCTACAAAAACTCTAATGGTGCATTTAGATGGTTATTTGGGGATCCAAGAATTTAAACTTTTCAAAATCTTAGTCATACAAAAAGTCTCAATTAATCTCATATGGAACATGGCAACGTTTAGTTATACAAACCGTCTCAATTAATCTCATATTATCTTATCTAATCAATAATAATCACTTCCTTAATTATTAAGTTAAAAAAATAAAATACATGAACGGTCAACTTGAGGGGACAAACTCACGCGACATAGTATCATTTTCCTTTACCAATTGAAGCCCACTCATGGTATGGAATTACCATCAAGAGCAACTGAAAGCTTCAAATTAATGCAACTCTTTTGTAATTTCGTGACTAGGAAAAAGATATATAAAAGGTAAAATATAGTTTATCATCTACACTAAAAGTATTATTATATAATCCACAATCATATATATCCACGGTCATATATGCATATACAACATATATTAAATGATTTCACATGTCAACCACTTATATAGCGCGGCCTCTTAAATTGAGTGATATCAAAGTGATATCAAAGTCTTATTATTGATTTTTAAATATCATAAAAATACTAATATGGGAAATTAATGCTACTTCAAAAAATTTAATAAATATTAAATGTATGAGTTACACATTTATAGATATTCATATTACGTATAGGCCAAAATTTTGGGGTTTTAAACTTATAAGTTCAATTTTATAGATTTTTGGGGCCTATTTTTTTATTGTTTTAATATATATATAATTTCATAGATTATGGAGGTACAGTTTTGGATTTTTTAAAATAACGAAGAAACGTTCTGCATATTGTTATGGAACTCAATAACTTTAGATGGAAATGAAAGCTGAGAGTTTAATATTTATTTATTTTTTAAGAATTTTAAGAGATTTTTAGACTTTTGTAAGTAATCATAAAAAATTTCAATTTTTATTTGTTGATAAATATATTTACTTTATTTTTATTCTTGAGGCCAGAGAGGCCATGGCCTAGCTCCCTCTGACTCTATGTAGATCCACCAATGCTTCAAATGATTGATGAAAGTATGATGATTAAAAAATAACTTATGAACAATATTTCTCTTTAAAACATCTTATACAAAGAAAATTAAAAATTAAAAAATATATATATAAATGATATTGATCGCGTTTTTTGCTGGTATTATTATTCTGATCTTTCTCTTGGATCTCGAATTTTGTCATACCTTTATCTCTCTAAGAGTATTAGCATTGAACTGAACAAAGTTTAGCCAAAATTTGGTAGGAGAATTCACTTTTATTAATTTAGCTAATCACTTTTCAACAATATCAAATAATAGACTCTTCAAACCTATCACTATTATATTAAAATATTGATTTTGACCTTTTCATTTATTTTAATTGTAATTGTAGTTTGAATATTTATTCGTTATTAAAAAAGTATACAACTAATCATAATCATAATATAATGTAATTTTTTAAGGATGATATTAAATTTTAAAAGAAAAAATTGGCATCAACTAATCATAATATTGCAGAACTAGAAACTTGAAGCACTCCAATAAGATGATGTCACATCATTGAAATGATAACGGAAGGAGACTAGCCGCCTTTTGTTGTTGAGTTTTGGATTTGTGCTCTTCGAGCTTTTAAGACGAAGAGGAATTTCCTGAAGTTGTGAGCTCGCGCGAAATGAATAGCATATGGGAGAGGGAGGAAATTTTTTATGCCAAAATAATACTATAATTGAGACATGAAATAATTTTTTTCTTGCTTATTAATATTTTTTTCTTGCTTATTATTTATCCTCCATCATGTACACCAACACCCTTAGTATATGTGTTTCGCCGGAAAAACCTGTACGGAGACAGGAAATAGCCTCTACGCCGAGAGGAAAGTTAGGCGAGAGATTTTGATTCATCAACGGTCCAACTCATACTACCGGGGAGCACTAGGTGCCTGGCTAGTCTATGACATAACCAAGAGAGCAACCTTTGAAAATGTGAAGAAATCGTTGCAAGAGTTCAGACATGGTGGTTGTTCTCGTGGGGAACAAATCGGATGATTTTGGTAACTCTAGAGAAATCAGTGAGGAAGAAGGAAACACATAAATGGGATTTAAAGGAGAGAACTCCCTCCCATTATATTCTGTTGTTTGTTGTTTGAATTAATAGATTAGTATGTCCTGATTAGATACCAAATTAGCTACATGCAAACTAAAACCTCGTTTGTTTTCGTGAGTTAAGATTAAAGTTAAAAGTTGAATAAAATATTATTAGAATATTTTTTTTAATATTATTTTTATTTTGAAATTTAAAAATGTTAAATTGTTTATTTTATTTTGTGTAGAAATTTAAAAAAGTTGTAATGATTACATAAAATTAAGATGAGTTGTGAAAACAAACGAGGCCTAAGTATTGGATAAATACCGATTGGGCTTGCTAGTAAAATGAAAGATGATCATTTTAGTTTTCCATATCCTGAAAGAGCCAGAAAGATACAATTAAAATATGCAAATTTCAGCATCTTCCCACTTGAATAATTCATCAAATTCACCCTATACATGTCAGTTTCCATCCTTCTATGGTTCACTACTCCACAGACATCCTATAAAGCTTTCACAACCATTTGATAGAACTCCACAAAAAGAAAAATTTTCAAAACACTGATTACAACAATTTCAATGGGTTTGTATAAACAAATATACAACCTTGAGGATAGCTGCACTGTGATGGGGAAAAAAGGGAATTGAGAAAAAAGAATCACAATCTCAAATTGGATTGAATGTAGGGAAATCAACCCGTCACTTTCTCAGACTAGTCCAAGGCAATCTAGAACTTCATCCCATATTTTTGCAGTCCAATGACAGAGAGTATGATGGTATAGTTTGCTCTTCTAGCCTGCTTCTTCTGCAATTTGTGATTGCAGAGGCTTCTGATGGCCACTGCCTGCAGATGTGCTTGACCTGGGAACTTGAGAACTGGTTATTGGCTTCTGCAACAGCTTCAAAGCAGCCATGATCTCAGCAAACGTGGGTCTCAATTTTGGGTCTCTAATTCAAAAGAGAATTTAACCTTATATGATCTTTCTCAATGGCATTATCATTATCTGCTTGGGCAACAGTTATAATCAATTTTTTTAAAGAGAGCACAGAGATCATGTCACGCATGGGAAATCAAGTCCATCCTAAGTAGGAATGAATTGGACAAGATATTTCTTTTGTAGAAAAGAAGATAAGAAGATAAGCATTAACTAATTGGTAGCAAGAAGTGGTGCAAACAGGGATTAAATGGAATCACATTGGGAATGTTCAAGGCGTGTAGGGCTCCTCCATACAGTGAGAAGTGGTAGTAGTTACTGTAGTGTAAATAGGGCTATAAAATGAACAGGCTACTCGACAGGCAGCTCGAATTCGACTCGAATCGAATATTAAATGGGCCGTTCGTAAACATAGAATTAGGCTCGATTATTAAACGATACAAACTCGACCGGCTACATTAATGTTCGTGAACAAACTCGTATGAAGCTCAGCTCGACTCGTGAGCTCGACTCGTATATATTTATACATATATATAATACAATATATATATAATAGCGAAAATTTATATATATATATAAATTTATAATATTAGCTTATAGTCTTATGGAACTATAAGTTATGATGAATATATGAGTCCAATAAATATATAACATTATAAATTTACAAATTACACCATATGGTCCATATTATATATATATTCATATTAATATATGTATGTTAGAAAGTTGGTATAATGATATTAGTAATAGTATATGTATGTTAATATGTTAGTGGTGTTAGAAACTTAGAAAGATGGTGGACCGGTGGTGTTAGAAAGATAATACATTCATATACTATTACTAATGTATGGTGGTGTATGATATACTAATATACTAATATTAGTATATTAGCATATTATTAATAAATGTATAGTATTATTAATTTATTATTAGTATAGTGTTGCATAATATATAACATTATAAATTTACAAATTACACCATCTCCTTACCATATTAGTACAATAGTATTAGTATATAATAGAACTATAATATTATATTATGAATTTGTGAGTAATAAATTATAATGTTTGATAAAATATAAAGTTTTTATAAAACAAATATATAAAGTTAGACAATGTTATCTCTATGAGGAGTATTATTATATTTTTTTTTATCTATTTTTAAAAAAATATGAACTTGCGACTATTTACTATTATTAATCTTATTACTTTATATATGATGCAGGGGGATCCAAGACAGATGATGCTGAGTTGTCAGATTGCACCTTGATGGCGCTGAGATACCATGAGTTGGCAGATCAGCGCAAAGGCAAGAATTGATTGTGATATGTTCCTCATTGGGGCCGTTTTGAGTGTGTTTCAGTCTTTTGGCCATAACTTTGGCTACGGGTGTCGGAATCGCGCATAAGACCCCAATTCGGAAAGCTCCTTTCGACGCGCATGCTGTCCACATCGAGCATGGCTCCATGTGCCTTTTTTTCGACCTCAAATTCTACTGTTTTCCCTTCCGAATCACTAGTTTTAGTTATTTTTTACTATTTATGGTAATTTTTCGCTTGTCAATTAGGAAGTCGTTTTAAATCCGATTTGGGCCGGATTTTTTGCAGATTGCTTATTTTATTTTGAATTTCAATTTAGAGTGACTTCCGAGATTTTTCTATTTTTGGCAAAATTCGGATAAACACGATTTTTGGCTATAACAGTCCGGCTTGTGGACTGATTTGGGGATTTTGTTGGATTTTATAATATTCCGTTAAACCCTAGAGACTTTTCTCTCTGGTTTTGGGCGAATTTTCTTCTGTGAATCATCTGTTGGAACTAGGATCTACAGAATAATCTCTATCCTGTCCGGCGTCAATATATGATTAATCAATAATCACTGAACTCTAGTAATATTGTATAATTTTATTCATAAATTATATAAACTATAGTAATCTACATGTTTAGTGTTAATATCTATTATTATGTTTTTAATATACATGTTTCTAGAATACTAGACTAGTGTCTATTGAGTATTGTTGTGTAGTGACTCTAGTGACTAGTAGTCTAGTAGTAGTAGTTTAGTATTGATTATTACATAATACATATGTATTATAAGTTATAACTACAAGCATAAATTTTTTTATTTTATTTTATAACTACAAGCATAAATAATAGTATTATTATATTATACTAATTAATATAACTATAATATTATTTTATGAGTACTAAATTATAATGTTTGATAATTTATAATGTTAGACAATTTTATATAACTAAATACTATAAATAAATATAGTCTTTTTTACAACACTACTTGCTAGTTTTAAAAATTATAGTATATAGCAATTAATATGTATTATAATTTATAGACTATAGTATTTTTTTAAGTAGAATAATATTTAAATTAGTTTAGACATGTATTATTTAATTTTTTACTTAAGGTAAAATGGTAAATTGGTTTTTTGACTGTGAGGGCCTTAGACCGTTGGATCAACCTATAGACATCTTAGATGCCGTTGATTCGATTACCCTAGGGTTACAAACTTAAGTTTAACCTAGACTTTTTGCGCCGTTTCACTCTCAACTCTCAACTCTCAAATCTCGACTCACTCACACTTTCACTCACTCATTCAGACTTTCTCGAGAAACCCTAGACTCGCACTTCGACTCACTCCTTCCCGAATCTCTTCTCTCATGTTTCTGGAATGATGGAATCAAGTGTTCAATCCTTGATTCTTGAATGCTTTCTCGTTTCAGCTAGGGGCAGGGATTCATGAGGGGCCTTTTGTGATACCGTCTGTAACTGCAAGAAACCCTAGCAGTTGCAGATGTAGCCGTATTTTGAGGGAGCCGTGGCTGTAATCTCAGCCTCTGAGATTGCAGCCGGTCCTCGAGAAATGGGTCATTAAATGCATGCATTTATGACTCCCAACCAACTGTTTCTCTGATTCTTTGGTTCGTGGTTCTCTGGTTCGTCGATTCGTCCGTCTATGAGTCGATTACCCTTGTTACTTTCTTGTTTCTAACCATTTGGTTAGGATTTGGGAACTTGGCAGATTTGATTGGTCTTATCTAGTTTTAATTTATAAATTTATCTGAGTATTTTCGAGTATTCATTTTGGTTCTATCCTAACTCTTTATACGTTGTAGTATTGTTAGTTGTTAGATTGTAGATTTGTAGATCTAGATCTAATCATATAAGTAAAAAGTACTCCAAACATGCTCTGTGCTCAGTGGTGTGACATTGTTCTACCATACGGTTTTGATAGCTTTGTGACTGTCCAATGTCCATCACTCTGATTGATAAGTTTATGGAGTGTAATCCATTTTTTATGTGTAATGGCAGAATATGCCCTATTAGGGATTTAGGCTGTGTTGCTAATATGCTATAGTTTACAAAAACAAATATATGTTTCGAGTTTTATCCTTCATATACGAGAATTGTGGGAAAGCAAAACTTTGAAGAGCTTGCCTATAGATCTGTGCTTGATTCCTTGAATCAACATTTACAGCCCACTGTGAGTTTAACTTATTCCCCCTCGTACCTGGTGCTATGTTCTATTTATTTACTATAGATTTTCAATTTCTCATTTGCTTCTTTGAGTTGTCTCGGGTTATTTGTGTATATTGTTGATTGGAGTGTGGAGATTTGGTTCTGGCTGTATGATCTTGCTCCCAGTATTTAAATATGCTTTCTTTTAAATGTTTTTGGTTGATTAATCTGACCTTATTTGGTTCTTGCTTAATGCTTGTTGTTCTTGCTTGAAGTATTTAATGATGCTTTATTGTTCATGTTTGGTTATTGTCTTGAGTATTGAAAGATGCTTTATTTAACATGTCTTGGTTGATTAATCTTATCCAATCTGTTCTATGTTTATATTCTTGCTTCAAGTCTTTAAATATGCTTTCTTTTAAATGTTTTTGGTTGATTAATCTGACCTTATTTGGTTCTTGCTTAATGCTTGTTGTTCTTGCTTGAAGTATTTAATGATGCTTTATTGTTCATGTTTGGTTATTGTCTTGAGTATTGAAAGATGCTTTATTTAACATGTCTTGGTTGATTAATCTTATCCAATCTGTTCTATGTTTATATTCTTGCTTCAAGTCTTTAAATATGCTTTTTTGAACCTGTTTTGGTTGATTAAAAATTATAATCTATGGTTCTAACTTCAACTAATTAATTATGCCATCTTCAACATGTCATCTATGATTAATCTTTTACAATCTATTTTGTGTTTATGTTCTTACTTCAAGTCTTTAAATATGCTTTCTTCAACCTGTTTTTGTTTGATTATAAATTATCATCTATGGTTCTTACTTCAACTAATTAATTATGCCATCTTCAACATGTCATCTATAATTAATCTTTTACAATCTGTTTTGTGTTTATGTTCTTACTTCAAGTCTTTAAATATGCTTTCTTCAACCTGTTTTTTTATTATTATAAATTATCATCTATGGTTCTTACTTCAACTAATTAATTATGCCATCTTCAACATGTCATCTATGATTAATCTTTTACAATATATTTTGTGTTTATGTTCTTACTTCAAGTTTTTAAATATGCTTTCTTCAACCTATTTTTGTTTGATTATAAATGATCATATATGGTTCTTACTTCAACTATTTAATTATGCCATCTTCATCATTCTTTGGTTGATTAATCTTTTACAATCTGTTCTGTGTTTATGTCTTGAAGTGCCTTGCTTTTGGAGGCATATTGAGCCACCAAGGCAAGAGTCTACTGAAACTGTTCGAGTCAAAATTGTTTGACTCTTAACATGTTTTGGTTGATTATATTAACTGTATCAGCCTTGCCTTTTGGACGCATATTGAGCCATCAAGGAAAGGCTGCCAAGGCAAAATTGTTGGAGTCAAATGTTTTTAACTTTAACATGTTTTAGTGTCCTTGCTTCTGGAGGCACCTTAAGCCATCAAGACGAGGTTGTTTTCATTTTAGTTGATTAATATAACTTGTGTCTTGTATGGTCAATGTTAATATGCTTATTTTGTGTTTCTGGTTTTGTGTTTTAAAAATATTAGACCCTAGCAAATGGATAATTGCATGAATTTGGTTGATGCGGTGGAGGAGTATGAAAATGAAAAATCAATTGGGATAAGTCATGTAGAGCCCATATCTGATGATAGAGGAGACACTGCAAATACTGATGTTCCTAATACTGTCTCTACCGAGGGCCCAACAGATGTTCAAATAGTAGCCAATGAAAGAAAAAAGAGAAAGAGGACTTCCAATACATGGAATGATTTTGTCTAACTTGAACGAGATGGAACTAAACAGCCTCAATGTAAGTGGTGTAAATCTTTGTTTAAAGCATCTCGATCAAGTTCTACGACTACACTACGTAGGCACTTGCTAACTTGTTTGCCATACATGGGGTCTAAGAAAAAACAAAAAGTCTTAACAGTTGAGTCTAAGGAGAAAGATGGTGGCTTCACTATCTCGAACTTTACCTATGATCGTAGTAGGGGCCGAGAACTTGCCTCTCATATGATACTTTACCATGAATATCCATTTTATTTAATGGAGCATGTGATATTTAATAAGTTCATGAGTGCAAACACTCTATATTGGGAAAAAATGTCTAGGGCTGCTGTAAAGAAGGAATGCATGATAACTTATGAGACTGAAAAGACAAAGTTAAAGGTTTTGCTTAAACCTCTTAACAAAGTTCATATCACAACTAACATGTGGACTTCTTGTAAAAAACTTTCATATATGGTAGTGACATGTCATTTTATAGATACTGATTGGCATCTTCAGAGACGTGTTTTGAACTTTTGTAATGTGTCACCTCCACATACTGGCCTTCTTATTGCTGATGCATTAGAAAAGTGTTTCCAAGGTTGGGGAATTGAGAATAAAATTAGTTCAATTACTGTTGACAATGCAAATTCTAATGATGTTGCTATTAGGATCTTGAAAGATGATTTTAGATTGAAGAAAACATTGTCTGTAGGTGGAAAATTGTTTCATATACGTTGTTGTGCGCATATTACTAATTTACTAGTGCAGTATGAACTTGGGGAGATTAGGGAGATTGTTAATTGCGTGAGAGATGGTATAAAATATCTGGTAGCATCAGAGAGTAGGCTAAAACAGTGAAATTGCAAAACAGTTGCAATTGCCCTCAAAGAAACTGATTTTAGATGTGCCTACAAGATGGAACAACACATATTTAATGTTGGATGCTACAATTCAGTTTAAAGAAGTTTTTCCTAGATATGGTGATAGAGATAGTAGTTTTGAATGGGTTCCAATTGTTGAAGAGTGGGGGCAAGTTGAAAATGTTTGTCAACTACTTGCTATTTTCAATGAAGTAACCAATATTATATCCGGAAGTGATTACCCAACAGCAAGCTTATTCCTTTCTGAAGTATGGAGAATGAATGACATCTTAGGTAAGAAGAGTGAGATGAGAATGAATACATGAAATCAATGGTAAGGAAAATGAGTGCTAAGTTTGAGAAATATTGGGGGGAGTATAATCTATTGATGGCAATCGCTGCGATGTTAGACCCTAGATTCAAGATGGTCTTGATCTAATTTTGTTTTCCATTAATTTATCAAGAGTCGGACGCTTCTAAGAATATTGATTATGTCTCTCAAGTGTTCATGAGTTATATGATGAGTATATTCGTGAATACAATTCTACTCTTAAGGCACAAAGAGAGCAGAAAAGTGCTCGAACAAATGTATCCAGTTGTTCCTCAAGTGCTGGAAGAAACATGCAGAGTGGCCAGTCTTTATTTAAATCTTTTGTTAGAAGTGTTGATACCGTGCAGCCTAGTAAATCAGAACTGGACAATTATTTAGAGGAGAGTATATATATTTGTGAAGAGGGTTCAGATGCAAGTTTCGATGCCTTGGAATGGTGGAAAGCAAATAGTCTTAAGTTTCGAACTTTGTCCAAATTGGCCCGAGATATATTAGCTACACCAATTACCACAGTTAGTTCAGAATCAACATTCAGTGCAGGAGGCAGAGTCATTGATCCTCATCGAGCTTCTTTGTCAACTGAAACTGTCCAGATGTTGTTATGTGGGTCTGATTGGGTTCGAGCATTATATGGGCTTAAAAGATCATCAACAAATTCTGTAAGTGTAATCTATTTATTTTAACTGCCTGTTGCTATTTACTATTTTATACTTACTATTATTAATTTATTTACAAAAATATTAATGCCTATTTTTTTCTTGTCAATAGAAAGATGTTCCATCAGAAACTCAGATTCTCTTGCTATAGCTATAGGCCCATACAGACTCAGATTCTGTGTTTTATCATGTTTAATCTATGGAGCATTTTCGCAATTTTCTAGTTTTATGATTTTTCTGGTCTGTATTGTTTAATCTATATGATTTGCTATCTGATATTTGGACAATTTACTTTGTAATATTTGGACAGTTTGGTTCTATCTGATTTTTTTTGGGATGATATGAGTCATGACAGTTTAGGTAATTTCTAAGTTCTAACTCCTCACCATTTAGATTTCCTAAATTTCTTTATATGGAAAATTAAATTTTGCATTGCAAACATCCCTTGACAATATTACTAAGTTAAAAGTACTTGAGTAATGATGCAAGGGAATAAAAATTATATTAATATTTTTGTCTGTATCAGTGTGTCTGTGTGTGCAGGTTGTCATGGTGATTTTGTTCAAGTTTGGGAACTTGCTAACTTCTGTCATGGTTCACTCAGATTTTGTATAAGTTTGGTATTTTCCTATCATTATGATTTTCTTGAAGTTTGGTAAGTGCAGTCTGCAGTTGTCTGGTTGATTTTGTTGGCATTTGGTAAATTCTTGTGAACTTGTTTTGGTAAAAACTCAAGTTGTCGGGCTTTCATTTTTCTGGCTATTTTTGTTGAACTGTGGTAACTTGTGAACTTTTTTTGGTAACTGTAGTTGTTTGTCTTGGTTGTCTGGCTGATTTTGTTGAACTTTGGTAACTTGTTGTGAACTTGTTACTCAACTTGTAACTTCTTTGGTAACTTTTTTAGTAACTGCTTGTGGTATTAGTGTATGCCTATTGAGTATTGCATACTACTGCCTGCTTGTTGGCAGGTTCAATTGTTCTTGTGGGCCTGTGGCTGGTAACTGCCTGTTGTATTAGTCTGTACCTATTGAAGTTGTCAAGTTGTCTACCTAACAGTTTGTTGTCTGGCTGATATGAGTCATGCCTATTGCTGGGTCGCTATTTTGGATCTGTTTTGTGGTAGTTCATTTGGACCTTTGGTAACTGCAGTTGGTAACTTAGCTGAATCCCTAGGGTCACATCTTTCTATCTGATTTTGGGAACTTGCTGACTTCTGTGACTTTGTCATGGTAATTTCAGATTTCAACACCTGTCTGAATCCCTAATACACATATTTGTTTACGAGATTGCTTGTATTTTTGTAGTGTAATTTGTGTAACTTTTAAGATATGACATTGATTTTTTACGCAAATTAAGTTTTGCATTTTTTGTCAAACATCCCTTGACAGTATTACTAAGTTAACAGTACTTGAGCAAGGGATTAAAAATCTGCTTAACTTTTTTATTGTATTAGTGTATGCAGGGCAACAATGTCAAGATTTATGGCTCCATTCATCAACAAATGAGGGCTGATTTTGTTTACAGCCCAATTTTTTTTTTTTTAAGTTTAATGTATCTTATTACTTATATCATAATTTATTGTTGTAAAGTATTTTTTGATTCACTAGTTCCATTATGATGTAAAAATTAAAAATGTCATTTAATGTACCATAGGTCCATAGCCATAATACTCTTGAAGGTTTCATGATGTAAATTTGTATTTAATTTGTTATTTTACTGATGCATTTATTTTAATGTTATATTACAAATGTTAGTCTTTAAATTTAGTCTTAAACGAGCCGAGCTCGAGTCGAGCTTGGGCTCGGCCCGTTAACAGATATATATAGCTGAAGCCCGAGCTCGGTCAGGCTCGAGCTCGAGCTCGAGCTCATTTCCTCACTACAAGAGCCGAGCTCGGACGCTATAATGAGCTTAGCTGATAAACGAGCCGAACTCAAGCTCGACTCGAGTAGTGAATGAACCGGGCTCGCACACCCCAAGCTCGCTCGAGCTCGGCTTGTTTACAGCCCTAAGTGTAAACATGGGAATAACAGTTGAAATTCAATCATTCGCCTAGATTATGTTAGCATTAGAAGAATTTGTATATGGCCTTGACATGGCTCGCTCTCTCCCTCTCTGTGATAGAAAGAGAGAGAGAGGGAGAGACAGGTGGGTTTCCCAGGGTTCAAGTGACACAACCTGGGCTGCACTCCAGTCAACGTGTTACTGGAGCAAGCATGTATTAATAGCTATGGTTAAAGTGTAAGGTAAGACAACAAAAGCGTTTGTGCATTGGACTTCTCAAATCAGCATAACAATATAAACAATTAATGAGTGGATGGAAGAGAATAACCAAAACAATACTTACGTCTGCCAGCACTTTTGAATGATATCTGCAACAGCAGGATCCATATCATCTGGAATGTCAAGACGCCGATGTTGAAATCCAACAGCACCAACAGCTTGCATTGGATTCATTCCCCCGCACGGTCGTTGCAAAGTAGAGAGTTCCCACAGTATGACCCCGAAGCTATAAATGTCACACCTGCATATTTGTATTACATATGTAATTAAAAGCATCCGTTCAGGGTGAGAAACAAGATACTGCATCGAAAAAGGCTTACTTTTCATTTGGAGGTTCATTTCTTAGCACTTCTGGGGCCATCCACTCAGCCTGAAGGAGTCGAATACCATTTTCAAGGGTTGCATACTTGCAATACAAGACACATAGAAACAAGTAAATTATCAAGAAAGCAAAGCATATTGCAAGATGCACTAATACACAACAGGCATGACAGATGACCGCGATATTTCAATTTTCCCAGATAAGTCAGTTCATTTAATGGAGATAAACCACAAGTTCCAGAGAAATATCACCAACCACCTATTGCAGTGCCTTCCCTTTAACATTTCTTAGGGAAAAAAATAACTTTTTAACATTATTATATAAATTATATGGTAGTATCAACTACCACCAAGAGTATATATGCTGTTCAAACCTTTGGTGAGAAACGAATAAAACTTTTCATTTGTTGTAAACAGTAAGTCCACTCGGTAGAGTTCTCTTTTAGGAAAGTTGAGAGAACATGTGACTTTGCTGTAATGCATTGATCAATATTTGTTCAGAGCATTCGCCACATAAAAAAAAGAAGATGTTAATTCTTTCTTTGGTTCTTCCTTAATCACCACAAGATCTACCAAGTTTCTGTGTACCGGCAGCAAAAAGGACAGATCACAATAAATTCAAGAAATGATGTAATATGAAGTATAGTACAAAACAGAGTGTTTCACCATTGCTGGAAACATATCGAAGGTGTGTAGAAACTAGAAGAATACATCCAGCACCTAGACATGAGTGTGATGCATCCGTCCATCATAAATGAATTACCCAAAAAAACAGAACGAAAAGGAAAAAAAAGGATGAAAAGTGTACACGGCTTACTGTCCTGCAGTTGACCTTGAAGAAAGAAATGTGCTATTCTTAATCCGTGATAAGCCAAAATCGCACACCAAAACACGCAGGAAAGTTCACGTCATGCTGGATTAGGCATGGAAGATACATGAAATAAATTGAGCAAGCTCAGTAAAGAGAAAAGACACCACCTTCACAACCCAATTCTATCAACTAGTAAATTTGGAGACTTCAAATCACGGTGCACTATTATGGGAGAGCAGTTGTGCAAATAATTCATTCCACGGGCCTGAGATTTTAATCACCCAAAACAGACATTATGCAAAGTTACAAATTATAGCAAATAGCTGACTGGAACTGGAATAAAGAGCAAGAATGACAGAATCATACAGCATCAAGGGCCATCCTCAAGCGCCTTCTCTCATCTAATTGATTGTTAGGCCGGTGAATGAACCTATACAAACTACCTCTGCAAAAAATAAAATAAAAATAAAAGAGAGAAAAAAACTAGTTCTTTAGCATACCAATTGGCATAAATAATAAGATACAAGAATTAACTTGTCAAGTCATAATCAAATAGTATCATACTGGCAGAGCAAGTTCTTAGCTCTAATTCGATTTTAGAAGTTATTGACTAATTTGGTAAGCCATGTTGATTTTCTAGAGTTCCTAAGGGTAAAGCCATGAGTGGGGAGTGTTCTTTCTGCCATAGGAAGTATTCTTTATGGGATTTTCCTGCCACATTCTGTGTAGGCATCTCTGTTCATCAATATTTCTTTTTCCAAAACATAGATGATTGTTTATTTGTCTACTGTGATAAAGCAAACTTGAAACAGCAACATGAATATACTTCTCAGGAAAATTTTCCATTAATAGAAACTGAACTTTCTTAGATCTGTTTTCATGAAAGTATTTTCTTCTAGTTTCCAAAAGCCCTACCATTCAAGAGCCTCTTTTGAAGCCATTTCATAGTACATGTCCTTCCCAGTCCCTCACAGCAGCTCCCACGCCAATTTTACAAGTGTTCTTGTCAACTACAGCATCCCAATTGATCTTGATGATATCCTTTGGAGGAGCAACCCATACACATCTATCCACTGGGGTAAGGGTCAGTTGAATTGGAAAAGACAGATTAATAGCTTTGAGGTCCTGCATTCTTTGAGAGATCTGTTTAAGCAGTCTATTAGGAGTAAGAAGTCTTTTTTGCAAGATGAAATCGTTCTTCCTCTTCCAAAGACTTCATGTCACCACTACAAACTCTATTAATTCTTCACTGTCCAAACTATGTAGCATAAAAGTCACAGTGTCCTTGAAAGTCTGGTTGATAATTTTGCCCTTTTACAGCTTCCGTGAGCACTGAGACCAGGCATCCCTGGCAGACTCACATGTCTACAGTGCATGCTCTTTTGTCTCTTCTTCTTGATCACAGATGGGGCACTTTGGGCTGTCAATAACCTTCCTTCTAAACAGCTTGAGGTTAATAGGCAAACCATCATGACATGCTTTCCATAGAAACAACTTCTCTACATTGGGAGCTCTCAATCCCCATAGCCTCTCCCAATTTTCCTTTTGATGGGTGCCAACAGAACCTTGACCCTTCTTTCTCTCAACAATTTCCCCTTAGAGACCATATTTTGTGCATCTCCAGATTTGTTTATCTTCACTACCCCAAGGACTTAGTGGAATCTTCGGAAATTGGAATTGTAATAGTTAATCTTTTTATTTTGGTAAGTTTAACCGAATTGGTCTTCACTAGACATGAAGTTTAAGAGATTTTTTCACATGTAAATGACACCCACAGATCTTGATAACATCAGGAAACAGCCATGATGTCTTTTCCTGAATGTTTTCACATGTAAATACTCTGTACCCTCCAAAAAACAATGCCAAGGACTTCTAAAAGTACTTTGATTGAAATACATACATACATACATACATACATATAAATATATTTATATATATATACTGATATAGATATAGATATTTCCCTCTTCTTATAAACATCATTTTCTTCTCAAAGTTTTCTTCTTTTCCTTTTTTATTTCTTTCTTGATTAGAGAGATTGAGAGCAAAAGAATACAAAGTAAATGGCTGATGCATTTGAAGAAGATTGTGATTATCTATTCAAGATAGTTCTTTACTGGAGACTCCGGGGTTGGGAAATCAAATCTTATCTCAAGGCTTACCGGAATATAAAGCTTGCAAGGCTTTCTATATCTGTGTTTTTTTATTTCTTTATCACCCACCTTTCGTTTTGATTGGTCAAACTTTTGAAAGCCAAAACAAATGGAACAGCCACAAGTCTTGGTAGTGGAATAAAATCATCACCGTGGATGAAGAAGTAACGGAGACCAAGCATCAAGTTGTGGTTGTTGCATAAAGTAGAATGAGGAAGAGACTTGGTTGGTTGTAAAATGGACTGTTCGATTTGTTAAATAGTTGTAGAACATAAAGGGAATGTTGTCCATTGCTCATCCTTGTACTAACAACTAATCCAGATTGCAGTCTGTCTTTGTATGAATTCAGTTAGAAAATCAAAATGATAGTCCAGTCCATAAGTGGGCTAGCACAGCAGGGGATTTTATGGCTGTTATGGCTGGGCACATGCTCTGAGAAGAGCCATGAACCTATGTCTGGAGTTGTGTCTGTCCAATGTGATTTGGGAGGGAGACTCACTGGTAATTGTAAAGGACACAAATAGCAAGGAGGAAATATGGGCAGATTATGGAGTCATAAGTGAAGATATCAGAAGAATGCTCAAGGTCATTTATTGGCCAAATTGGCTCTTACTTATACTGAAGAATACGTGTGGACAGAGGAGGGTCCCTTGCAGATTATGAATTCTGCGCTAAGGGAGAAATTTTGTAATGACTGATTTTTTTGTTGATAATGAAATATACCATTTATACTTCCAAAAAATGTTAGAAAATCAAAATGGAAGAACTCCACAAAAAAGAAAAAATTTCGAAACATTGATTCCAACAATTTCAATGGATTTCTACAAACGAATATACAACCTTGAGGATAGCTGCACTGTAATGGGGAAAAAAGGGAATTGAGAAAATAGAATCACAATCCTCACACACACACACACAACTTTCTCAGACTAGTCCAAGGCAATCTAGAACTTCACCCCATATTTTTGCAGTCCAATGACAGAGAGTATGATGGTATAGTTTGCTCTTCTAGCCTGCTTCTTCTGCAATTCGTAATGGCAGAGGCTTCTGATGGCTACTGCCTGTGAATGTGCTTGGCCTGTGAACTTGAGAACTGGTTATTGGCCTCTCCAACGACTTCAAAGCAGCCATGATCTCAGCAAACGTGGGCCTCAATTTTGGGTTTCTAAAATGTTAAATTGAGTCTTTTGTCAGGAATGCAGAAATGAATTTGAGTAGGCTTGTTACACTGTCACAACCATAATAAACACAAAAATAGAACTCCGATCCAACACTACTACTAATTCATAAGAGAATTTAACCTTTTATGATCTTTCTCAATGGCACTATCAGTATGTACTTGGGCAACATTTTATACTCAAGTGTTTAATTTTTAAAGAGAGCAAAGGGATCATTCCTTGTCCATACTCGGTAGGAATGAATTGGACAAGGAAGACAGTTCTTTTGGAGTAAAGAAGAGAAGAAGATAAGCCTTAACCAATTGGTAGCAAGAAGTGGTAGTAGTTTATACATCGTACTAACAGTTGAAATTCAATCATTTGATGTAACATGAAAGGTAGCCAGACATTGATTATGTGGATATGAATAGCAGAATTAATAGCAAGAGAAAAGCAATATTACTTACACATCCAATTTTCAGATGGCAGTCGGAAGTTGCAACAGCTTGCATCAGCCTATATATATATATATTCATATTCTTAATCAGTAAAACAGAGGATTTTTTTCTATACCGATTTCTGTATTTATTTGGATGTAAAACATCCTTAACAATCATATTCATAACCCAATGTGTAATACCCGCATCCTACTACGTAGGTCCTTACGTCATTTCTTTCAATTTAATTTATTAAGTCATATATTTTGAGATAAAGATTTTTATGATTTTAATATTTTATTATTATATTTCAAGATATGTGTGCTCTTATTTTAATGTGGGTCATTAAAATAATTTAAGGAAATATTTTCAGGTCTTAAAATATATTTTCTAAAACCCCCACCTTTTTATTTAAATTAAAGAGTGGCCCAAATATTATCCACCATAGAAGCTTTGACCCATTTGACCCATTTCTTGCTTCTTGCACCCGTAAGTTACATAGGAAGTAATTAAATCTCTTTCATTCCTTGCCCCCACCGATTAAGACCATAAAAAGAGAGAAAAGAAAGACTAAACCTATGGGTTGACTCCTTTCACTCTTCCATCGGTCAATACCCCAAGGAAGGGACAAAATTCCATCTTCTTATATGATAAGCTCCTTCACTTATCAATCCACTTTTCCCCCATGTGAAACCGATGGCTTCCAAGAGAAGAAATTAAATTCTTTTCCCTTAAGCCCCATCGGTCAAGGCAAGTGAATTTCTAAGGAAGCCATTGGACCTTTATTTCCTTCTCTTGCACGTCGGTTCCAGCCCCTAAGAGAAGCCAAGAAAGAGATCTCCTTCAAGCCTTACGAGCAGCCCCTTCCGTGCACAAGAAATGGCCCTCTCGGTTTCTCTAGCACCGAATGGTTTCCTCTTCCTTCTCCAAAGCAATTCCCTCTTTTCCTAAGCTTATGATTCAACCTCTTCTTCAAGGTGAGCGATTTTGCAGCTGTGAAACTTTAGATTTCTTCTCCTCCTTCCGTTCATAGCTTGCTAAGTTAGGAAATATTTTATCTTTTTCTGATTTCTTGTAAATTGGAACCATGCTAAGTGAGTTCATGCTCTGTATTGGGGTTTTCGAATTTTCTGTGTTGGGCCGGTTGTTGTGCAGTAGTTCTAGGTTGTTTTCTCTTTTGTTTCCTCCAATACTTGTTCTAATTAGGTGGTAACCAAATAGAGGAAAGATGGTGTTGTGTGTGTGCCGAACCATGTTCTGTTTTGGTATGTTCCAGCCGTGTGTGTGTGTTCTGTTTTTGGGTTCCAGCCGTGTGTTGCAAGGCACCTTGTGATAATTTTCCTTGCATTTTAATTAAGCTAAGCCATGATTTAATTCTAGTTAAGCCATGACTTTATGTGTTACATTGATGGAATTTAAGTTATGATTTTTAGGCATATCTTTCCTATTAAACTTGTGGCCTAAGTAAGCTATTAAGGATTTCATTTTTAAGCTAGTAAGCTTGCTTTGAGGAGCTAAGAGTGTAGGGTAAAAATCATAATTTAACTTATTTATTTTTAATATGATTTTGGAAGCCTATTGAGTTGTTTTAGCTTATGTTTTGATATAGTTAATTTCCTATAGTGCAAATAAGTATAAGTGCTCTAGTTTTAGCCCAAACCGAATATGTTAAAGTGGGTTTGTGCTATGTGATTTCCTATATTTTGAATTTTTGCTAAGTTATTCTTAAACTTGGTTTAATCATAGATGATGATTAAAGTGATTCTAATTTATATATATATATATTGGTACCATATGCATTTTATTGATGTTGGTTGGAAATCTATATTTTTTTTTAGATACTAGAGTTTTGACTTAAGAGATCTTGCTTGGGTCTTGTAATTTATATCTTGCTTTAAATGGTATTAAGTAAGTAAAGCATAAGCTTAAGTGCTTAAAAGTTTTAAAGCCTATTAAACGGGTAACCTTGTTATATTTTACGTTATGTTTAATTTTAGAGGGATGGCAAGCATGTTACTTACTTCCATGAGTTTCTTTAAAATGTTTAGAATGAAGATTTTAATGATTTGGCTTAGTGCCATGCTTGATGGGTAAACGAACGGGTTAAGGGAATGTTTAATTCCAAGATGGAATTTAAGTGAGCGTATGAGCGTATCGATTAGTAAGGCTTAAAGTAAGGTAGATGTTAATATATTTATCTCATTTTATTGGATAGGATTAGGAGTCTATTTTCAAGATCAAAGTGTTGAGGGAAAATTAGTTGATTGGCATATTCGTGTGAAAACCTAAGTAAAATTGTGTTGTAAGTAGTGTTGATGCATTGACACATGGAAAGAATTGGAGTGTGCTCAACACGGCTCGAGCGGACCAAACTGGCGCTCGAGCGAAGTCAGGCAGAATGCCTCGCTCGACCCACCGCTCGACCCTCAGCTCGAGCGAACTCAGGCAGAGTGCTTCGCTCGATTCCCGCTCGATGCTCCGCTCGAGCGAATATAAAAAAGTTAACCTGCGCTCGACTCTCGCTCGATCCTTCGCTCGAGCCAATGTTCCAGAAACTCAAATCTCAGAGTTTTGGGCGCCGTAACTCAGTGGGGCTATAAATAGAACCTTATGTTCTATTCCTAAAGTGGAGAAAAACAGAGCAAAAACCCTAGTTGCTTCCAAGAGCTATTGAGAGATACTTCTCCCCACATTGTGAATCTCTCTTGGACAATCACATCTCCACCACACCACACTCAAGATCAAACCCTTTTCAATCCATTGAAGTGGATGTGTTTATTGGCCGGAAGAGTCCGGAGCTGCTGTTGATGCAGAGATCGAGAGGTTCTCGTGGGAAGCTATAGAAAGGTCGGAGTTCCGACACTACATGCTTGTAGAGTTCGAGTGGGTCACTTGTGAAGTTGCAAGCCAAGTTTAGCATACTACAAAGGTTTTGTGAGTGTCTCTAAGTTGGTTGTAACAAACTCTTTCTATAGTGAATTTTAGGTGGTGTCTTACACCCGGAGTGGTTTTAGAATTTGAAGACATTCTTCAAATGAGTTTCCACTTCGTGAACAAAATCGTTGTGTTGATTATTTGTGTTATTTGATGAATTGATTACTTGCTTGTTTATTCTAATTGTGTAAAGACTTTAAAAATTAGATTACACCTATTCACCCCCCCTCTAGTGTAGGTTGTAGAAGGACCACTGCTTTTTCAATTGGTATCAGAGCGGGTTCACTCCGCTGGGACTCAGTTCCTGAGTGTGATCCTGCTGTAGTGGTTTAAATGGATAAGTCTCAATCTCTCACAACGCCACCTTATTTTGATGGAAATAACTATGCTTATTGGAAAGTTCGTATGAGAGCTTTCCTAAAGTCTGTGGATGAACGAGTATGGGTTTCCACAACAAAAGGATGGAGAGAACCAGTTGCTATTATTGATGGAGTTCAAACTACTAAAAGTGTGGAAAATTACTCTAGGGAAGAAATAAATGAATGTGGTTGGAATAACAAAGGCCTGAATGCTATCTTCATGGCGGTATCCCAAGAGGAGTTCAAGCGAATTTCCATGTGTGAAAATTGCAAAGAGGCTTGGGACATTCTTGAGGTTACCCATGAAGGTACCAAGGCTGTGAAAAATTCTAAGCTTCAAATGCTGACTACGATTTTCGAAGAACTTAAAATGAAGGATGATGAAACTTTTGATGCCTTCTATGCCAAACTTAATGATGTTGTCAATTCTCGTTTTAATTTGGGGGACAAAATTCCAGAGAACAGGATTGTGAGAAAAGTCCTCAGATCACTTCCTGAGAGGTTTCGCCCAAAAGTGACTGCTATTGAAGAGAGCAAAGATTTGGACATTATGAGAATTGAAGAATTGGTGGGCTCTTTACAAACATATGAACATACTCTTCCTGTGGATAAGAAACACAAGTCCATAGCCCTAAATACCATTAGAGAGGAGTCAGAGGGGTCATCTGATGAGTCTGCTATGAGTGACAGAGAAATAGCATTCTATGCCAAGAAGTTCAGAAAAATGTTTGTGGCTAGAAATAACAAGAACCAGAGGCCAGAGAAGAAAAAGTTTGAAAGATATAACAGAGGCTCTAGTTCAGGGAATAAGGAGAGAAGCACTGAGAAGTACACTAGAACAAGTAAAGACAAGGTCCAATCGAGGATACAGTGTCATGAATGTCATGGATTTGGACACATTCGTTTGGAATGTCCAAATTACAAAAAGGGAAAAGAAAGAGCTAAAATTGCTTCTCTAAGTGAGAATGAGACAGAGTCAAGTGACTCGGCAGATAGCTCCTCTTCTAAAAGAAATCTAAACTACATGGCGTTCACTACCTCGGTTAGTGGGAAAGGTCAGTGTAATGAACATGTATCTGATGATGGGAGCATATCTGGAAATGAATCTGGGTATGAAGATCAATTGCAAGAAGTCTATGAGAAATTGTACAAGAAATGTGTTAAATTGAGAAAACTCAACAAAGCACATATTGAGGAGATAGACTTAAACAAAAGAGAAAATGAAAGACTTCAAGGAAAATTAAATGAAGTCAGTGTTCTAGCTGATGAGTTACAAATGAGGAATGTCTCTCTGGAAGAAGAATTAAAAAATCAAGAAAGAGAGATGATTTTGCTAAAGGATAAGTTGAAATCTCTGTCCAATGGAAAACAAAAGCTGGATGAAATCCTAAGTTCAGGTAAATCTCCCTGTGACAAGAGTGGGCTGGGATATGATAAAGAGAAATCTGATGTAGCCACTGCTTCAAAAGTCTCCGATAAAAATGGGAGGAAAACCGTGTTTGTTCGTGAATCAACTGCAAATGGGAATGGTGATCTGTCTGACAAGGGTAAGAAATCCTCACATGTACAAATGGGTGTTTTATCTCACGATAACCCAAGAGCACGGAATACAAGACCTGTATGCCACCACTGTGGTAAGATTGGCCATGTTGTTGCGGATTGTTTCGAATTGAAGAGATACGCCGTGTATGATCACACATCCTCCCAGAGTAGAAGTGAGTACTTCTCAAAAATGGGTAAAAATCCTATAATTGCTCCTAAGTATGCTCCTTCTTTCAGGGCACAAAGAAATCGCAAAGAGAACTATATGTGCCATCATTGTGGTAAGGCCGGTCACATTCGACCAAACTGCTATGAGCTTAGGAGGAATTTCATGAGAAATGGAAATAGTGACTCAAGAAGAGGACAATTGAATTTATGGAGTCAAGTCAGGGCATTAACTAGACAAAATGAGATGCTCAATGTCAAGATAGACCAACTGTCTACTAGCAAAAGGGGAAGATCTCCAAAAGTCAGACGCATGTGGATCAGAAATGAAGAAAGAAAGACATGTCATGTGGCACACATTGCTTTAAAGACAAGAGACACCTATATGTGGTACCTTGATAGCGGATGCTCTCGTCACATGTCAGGTGATAAAAGTCTATTTAAAACAGTTGAAGAATACAAGTGTGGGACGGTAACTTTTGGGGATGGTGGAAAAGCTGATATAATTGGGAGAGGTGAAATTGAAATACCTGGATTGCCTGTCTTGAGAGAAGTTCTATTTGTTGATGGATTAAAAGCAAATCTCCTCAGTATAAGCCAAATGTGCGACAATGGTGCTGAAGTTCGGTTTTCAAAAGAAATGTGCATTGTTTCTGACTTTAATGGAAATTGCATAATGCAGGGAACGAGGACATCTGATAATTGTTATGGCATTGCCCCTAGACCTCAGTACAGTTGCAATAGTGCTAGGAGTGAGGCTACCAACCTTTGGCATCAAAGACTTGGACATGTGAATCACAAAAATCTGTCTAAGATTGCTAAGAAAGAGATGGTGATAGGATTGCCCGAGTTGGGCAAAGTGGAGACTCCTGTGTGTGGGTCATGTCAGTTGGGAAAACAAGTTAGAGCAACTCACAAGAACACCACGGCTATTCTGACTGAACGACCCTTAGAGTTATTGCACGTTGATCTTATGGGACCCTCTAGAACTGAGAGCCTGGGAGGGAAGAAATACATACTGGTAATGGTTGATGATTTCACCAGATACTCCTGGGTAGAATTTCTGAGAGAAAAAGGTGAAGCTCCCAACGTGATTAGAACCTTGTGCAAGAAACTTCAGAATGAGCAAGGGAAAGCAATAGCCAGAATTAGAAGTGATCATGGAAGAGAGTTTGAAAATTCTAATCTTGAGAGCTTCTGTGATGAAGAAGGTATTAATCAAGAATTTTCAGCTCCGATTACTCCACAACAAAATGGAGTGGTTGAAAGGAAGAACAGAGTCATTCAAGAAATGGCACGAGTCATGATACACAGCAAAAATGTACCTACTCACTTCTGGGGAGAAGCTGTGAACACAGCATGTCATATTGTGAATAGAGTCTATCCACGACCAAACACCTCCAAAACACCATATGAGCTGTGGAAAGGAAAGAAACCAAATGTAAAATACTTCAGAGTGTTCGGAAGTAAATGCTACATTTTGAGAGATAGGGAAAACTTGGCTAAGTTTGACACTAAGAGCGATGAGGGAATATTTCTTGGATATTCCAGAAATAGTCGTGCCTACAGAAGCTACAATCTGCGCACCCAAACCGTCGTGGAGTCCATAAATGTGGTGGTGAATGATGCTCCTGGAGAGGAATTGAACAAGGAAGAGCCAACTCACTCACCAAGTGAAACTGGACAAGGGGATTCTAGTGCTTTGAATGAGAACTTAGGGACCTCTCAAAATGAAAATGTGAGTACCCAAAAGGAGCCTTCTTCGAGAGTGAAGTTGAATCATCCTCAGGATAATATCATAGGTCACATAGATGAAGGGATGAGGCTAAGGAGGAAAGTAATAAACCAATTGGCTCACTCAAGCTACATCTCACAAATTGAACCAAAAAGAGTAGAAGAAGCCTTAAATGACGAGAATTGGTTGAATGCTATGCATGAGGAAATAAACCAATTCATGAGGAACAATGTGTGGTATTTGGTACCAAGACCAGAGAATCATAATGTGGTGGGCACTAAATGGATCTTTAAGAATAAGTCAGATGAAAATGGTACAATAGTGCGAAACAAAGCAAGATTAGTTGCTCAAGGATATGCCCAGATGGAAGGAATAGACTTTGATGAGACCTTTGCACCGGTTGCCAGACTTGAATCAATCCGGATATTGTTAAGCCTTGCTTGCCACATGTGTTTCAAGCTGTATCAAATGGATGTCAAGAGTGCTTTTCTGAATGGGATCCTTCAAGAAGAAGTGTACGTTGAACAACCAAAGGGCTTCAATGATCCAAAATGTCCTAATCATGTCTATAGGTTGAAGAAAGCTTTATATGGTCTGAAACAAGCTCCTAGAGCTTGGTATGAGAGGCTCACTTCATATCTAGAAGATCACAAGTTTCTAAGAGGAAGTGTTGACAGGACACTGTTCATCAGAAAAGTTGGAGAAGATATAACAGTTGCTCAAATTTATGTGGATGACATTGTTTTTGGATCATCTATTGACGCTCTGGCTCTTGAATTTGCTGAAGAAATGAAACATGAATTTGAAATGAGCATGGTAGGTGAACTAACCTTTTTCTTAGGACTCCAGGTGAAACAGTTAGATAATGGGTTGTTCATATCTCAATCCAAATATGCAAAGGATTTGATCAAAAAATTTGGATTAGATGGGAAAAGCCATGCTAGAACCCCCATGAGCACGAGTGTTAAGCTTAGTACTGATGGGTTAGGCAAGAATGTTGAGCAATCCTTGTATAGAAGCATGATTGGGAGTCTATTGTATCTCACTGCAAGTAGACCTGACATTGCTTTTAGTGTTGGCGTTTGTGCTAGATTTCAAGCCAGTCCCAAAGAATCTCATTTGGTAGCTGTCAAACGCATACTTCGTTATGTGAATGAGACGGTCAATTATGGGATCTGGTACTCTAGAGACTCTAATACTGAGCTTGCAGGCTACTCTGATGCTGATTGGGCAGGTAACGCTGATGATAGGAAAAGCACTTCTGGTGGGTGTTTCTATGTTGGAACGAACCTTGTTGCTTGGATGAGCAAAAAGCAAAACTCCATTTCCTTGTCCACAGCTGAGGCTGAGTACATTGCTGCTGGGAGCTGTTGCACACAATTGTTGTGGATGAAGCAAATGTTATGTGACTATGGCATTACTCAAGGTGTGATGAGCATTTACTGTGACAATACCAGTGCCATAAACATTTCCAAAAATCCTGTCCAACACTCTAGGACCAAGCACATTGACATAAGACATCATCTTATTCGGGAACTTGTAGAAACACATGTGGTGACTCTTGAGTACATTCCCACCGAACACCAACTAGCCGACCTTTTTACCAAACCCTTGGATGGGCTTCAGTTTGAATTACTTAGAAAGGCTATTGGTATTTGTGCATTGGCCTGAGGGCTGGAACATGCATTACATGCATCACATTCATTACATGCATTTTTCTTTCTTTGTTTATTTTGTTTTTTTTTTCCCCCTCTCTTGCTGTTCTCTTCTCTTAAAGCTTTTATGTATGTTAGTCATGGATAGCATGCTCTTTTGTGTGATAAAGAGTGTCAGTGATGTCTATTCTGAAAATTTCTGGTACATGACTTGAAAATTGTATCATGTACATTTATAAGTTACAAAGGTTTGAAACATGTGTACTACTTTGTAATTTGTGACCTGCATCACACACTACACTTCTAGCTCAATCAATTGTTGTTTTGCCGCCTGTGAGTTCTTGGGAAGGCAATCAAAAGTGTAGGAAGCTCTTCGTGTATACAGAATTGACCACGGGCTAGATGACCTCATGATTTTATATCAAAATTCCTCTTGTGAAAATTCTCTATCTATAAAGAGTAAGAAAAGAAAAGGAGAAGAAGAAAAAGAAAAAGAAAAAAAAAAAAAAAAAAAAAGGGGAAATT
>QEOT01001317.1:356774-450302 GCA_003123785.1 Pterocarya stenoptera
CACCAGCACCAGCACCTGGTACGACAGAGCCCAGCCTTCAGCAGGTCCTTGAGTACCTTACCCGTCTTGATGCTAAGGTTGATAACCTGCAGCAATTTGTTACTCAGCGCTTCAACGATATTGAGGAGCGTCTCAATGAGGATGATGAAGGTGGCAGTCAGTCTGATGATTGAGACCCTTGGCTCTTTTGTGACAAAAAGGGGGAGTGGTACAGATGCAAGGGGAGAAAATGTTAATGCTAGAAGCATTTTCTTTTTTGTTGAGCAGCAGTTAGTTTTTTATCACATGCTGCTTGTGCTGCTGTTATTTGACTAACTAATTTCAATGTCTAACTAATTGCATTAATGAAATGTTTTTCTTGATTTCCTAGCAGACTTTGATTATACTTGTGGATATATTTCTTGCTTATTTGTGTTGGCACGTTTAATCGTTTGTTAAGTATGTGCAGAAATATCTCAATGTGTTCATGATTCTGGGGATCCAGTATGGGGTGTGCTAGGATTAGGTCCTATGTAATAGGTTAGAGGTTTTGTCACAGAAATGCCAAAGGGGGAGATTGTTGAGGGAAAATTAGTTGATTGGCATATTCGTGTGAAAACCTAAGTAAAATTGTGTTGTAAGTAGTGTTGATGCATTGACACATGGAAAGAATTGGAGTGTGCTCAACACGGCTCGAGCGGACCAAACTGGCGCTCGAGTGAAGTCAGGCAGAATGCCTCGCTCGACCCACCGCTCGACCCTCAGCTCGAGCGAACTCAGGCAGAGTGCTTCGCTCGATTCCCGCTCGATGCTCCGCTCGAGCGAATATATAAAAGTTAACCTGCGCTCGACTCTCGCTCGATCCTTCGCTCGAGCCAATGTTTCAGAAACTCAAATCTCAGAGTTTTGGGCGCCGTAACTCAGTGGGGCTATAAATAGAACCTTATGTTCTATTCCTAAGGTGGAGAAAAACAGAGCAAAAACCCTAGTTGCTTCCAAGAGCCATTGAGAGATACTTCTCCCCACATTGTGAATCTCTCTTGGACAATCACATCTCCACCACACCACACTCAAGATCAAACCCGTTTCAATCCATTGAAGTGGATGTGTTTATTGGCCGGAAGAGTCCGGAGCTGCTGTTGATGCAGAGATCGAGAGGTTCTCGTGGGAAGCTATAGAAAGGTCGGAGTTCCGACACTACATGCTTGTAGAGTTCGAGTGGGTCACTTGTGAAGTTGCAAGCCAAGTTTAGCATACTACAAAGGTTTTGTGAGTGTCTCTAAGTTGGTTGTAACAAACTCTTTCTATAGTGAATTTTAGGTGGTGTCTTACACCCGGAGTGGTTTTAGAATTTGAAGACATTCTTCAAATGAGTTTCCACTTCGTGAACAAAATCGTTGTGTTGATTATTTGTGTTATTTGATGAATTGATTACTTGCTTGTTTATTCTAATTGTGTAAAGACTTTAAAAATTAGATTACACCTATTCACCCCCCTCTAGTGTAGGTTGTAGAAGGACCACTGCTTTCTCACAAAGGAACTCGCTAGTAAAGCTCAAAGGTAAGTAGCTATGACCATGCTTCTTACACCATGTTTCTTTATGAAAGAATATATCTCTCATGGCAAATGTTTCTCAAATGTGAAAGAATAAATGTATATAGTATGTACAAGCCCTTCCTTGATAGCCCCTGTTAAGTACCCTACTGATTATAATTGTGTGTAAGTGTATATGGTAATGCATGCATGTAGATTCTAAGTCATGAGATTTCCATGCATGTTCTCAAGAAACTTATGATTATTCCTATATGTAGTATAGGATGAAAATGTACCTTGTTCATGGAAACGCATGTGCATTAAATTAAGAAAGACGATGAAAATGTTTACATGTAAAGGAAAGGAAAGGAATGGAACGTCTCATGTTTTATGCTTCAAATGATGCTTTAAATGAGTTTTAAAATGTCCCTACGAACCGATGCTTTAAATGTCCCTAGGAACTGACGTCTTTAAAATGTCCCTGAGAACTATCGTTTTAAAGGATGCCATGAACTGACATTTTAAAGGAAATCTTGAAAAGTGATGTTTAAGCCTATACTTTTTAATGATGTTTAGGCTCGTGCTTTAGATTGAATTAAGTTTAAGCTCGTATTTTTAATGGTATCTAAACTCGTGCTTTAAATGATGTTGAGTTCATGCTTTTAAATGATGATCGAGCTTTTGCTCTCTAAATGAGGTTTAAGCTTATATTTTTAAATGGCGTGTAAGCTCATGCTTTTAAACGATATTTATGCTCGTGCTTTTGAAATGATGTCAAGCTTATGCTTTTAAAGGATGGTTACGCCCATGCTTTTGAATGATGTTAAGCCTATGCTTTTAAGAAATGTTTAAGCTCATGCTTTTAAACGATGATAAGCTCATGTTTTTAAGTGACGTTCCTTTCCTATGAATGAACTGTTAAATGAACATGGCTGAAAGAAATGAAAGTACGAAGGATTAAAAGAAAACGAACGTTTCAATCAATAAAAATACGTAACGGCCACAAGCATGAAAAAGGGTACCCAATGAATGAATGGGCAGATTGCAATGCCGGGTCGTAGTATCTGGTAGTGCACCCAGTGCTATACCCTGACGGAATGGGATTCTAACCCGTGGCCACGGGCGAGTCCATAGGTCGAGAGACCGCTAACCCTAGCACGCAGGGCGTAATAGTGTGCAATGGCCTATGAAGTGAAAAGATGTAATGTATGAAAAGTATGTTACGCATGAAAAGATGTAACGCATGAAAAGCATGAAAAGAATGTTTATGCATGAAAGCTTAGTCATATCTAAGAATGTTTATGCATGAAATAAAAATGCAAAGGTTATGTATGCATGTTTTCTAAAGGAAAAGAATAGATGCCTAGTATGTTCACTACATGGTGTACTACTTACTGAGTATTAGACTCACTTTTGTTTTAATGTTTTAAACGTCCAGGAAATGAAGGAAAGGCTGAGGAGCAAGGCACTATTGCAGAGAGAGAGGCGGAAGCCTAGCGTATTCCCCGTTGGTTCGACTATGTACGGAAGAAGAGAAAAGAAAAGAAAAAGAAAAGGAAAAGAAGAAAAAAAAAGAAATACGAAAAGAATAGGTACGGAAGTGGCGATCTCGCTCCCTTTAGCGGGGCGGGGTCGTGACACAATGTCATGTAATCGACTATTTGACAAGAAGCAAATCCATAAATGAAAAAAATAATAAATCCATACATGGACTTAAAAACTAAACATATATATAGATGGTTCGATCTATTCCTACTTCTAGGCATATTGCTAATTGGCAGAGACAAGGCCTTGGAACATGCACTTTTTCCTTAGCAGTTGTCATACTGTTGATCTTGACAAAGTCAGAGGAACAATATCTAGTTATGTAGCTGTTTTGGAGCCCGATCATTTGTCAAGTTCAGTAATTTTCCAATTTGAAAACAAAAAATTGCATGTTCAAAGACCTTCTCTCTTTGCTTGGAGATTTAGAAATCTTAACAAGGACTTGTTATGTGGTTATGCAAACCCAACGAGAACAAAAAAACCACAAGAATTCAGCATACCAACAAGAGTTGCAGCAAGCAATAGGAGTGACGGGATCTCTCCAATGTCACCGTTCAACATTCAAAGGAAATTTGGATCAGAGCCAGAACAAACTTACCTTTGGATTTATTCCTCTGCTTCTATCTCATACAGGTATTTGCCATTAATTGTAACACAAGGGATGTCAGCTATCTTGCACCACTCTCCTCTCTGATCTTTCTTGCAGCTTTCTTCCAGCAGAGGACATTCACGGATTCCAAGTTCCTGTAATGAGGGAGGTAGGCCATCCTTTGGAAAACACATGAGCTTCTGGCAGCAAGAAATCCGGAGTGTTTTAAGAGAGGTGAGTTTTCTTAAGCCCTCAGAAGACAGGCATTCTAGATTCGAGAATTCTGAGATGCAGAGGATTGTTAGAGAGGAAGGCAACGTCATCGCTGGAAAGGACACCAGATTCTGACATCCACCAATTTCAAGTTCATTAAGAGAAGTGAGGTTGTCCAGCCCCCAATTGAAGAAGGCTTCTGTGATTTTAAGATGAGAGATCTCAAGTGTTGTTAGGTTTGTGGGAAAACCTTCTTTGGGAAATGACAAAATGCTCGGACAATTCTGTATTTTCAAATCTCGAAGAGAGGTGAGGTTGTGTATGCCATTCTATAGTCCCTGCATTTTCTCACAGTCAGATATAGAAAGCTCTCTCAGGTTGGAAGGGAGGAGCAACAATTGAAGATTTTCACAATATTCGATGGAGATAGTTGTAAGAAATGAGTTATGATGAAAACTCTTGGCTACTGACTCCAGCTTCGGACAGTTGTAAATTCTGAGGAGTTGAAGCGTGGAAGGTAATTCCCCGCTTGATGTTAAGGATTCAAGGGATGGACAATTGATAACATCCAATTCCTCAAGAAGAGATGTGATGCCACTACTGCAAGTAGTGCTGTTGTTTGTATCATTATCATCATCCTCCACCAAATTCCTCATACTCTTGCAGTTGCGTATATATAGATTCTTTAAAGTTGGAGGCAGATGGCTTCTTGCAAAATGCGTTAGTGAATCACATTTAAAGATTTCAATAGACTGAAGACACGTGTTGTTGTACATCAATGCCTTGGGTAATGATTCCAAGGCTATGCAATCCTGGATAATAATAGATGTGATTCCGAGTTGGAGACGCTCTTGATCAACTTCTTCCGCCACCAAAGAGACTAGTTTGGGACAATAAACAATGCGGAGAAATTTCAGAAATGGGAGATCATGTGGCAGTGACCACAAAGTCGTCAACTCCTCACAGCTGACAATAGTTAACCATTCCAAACCTTTCATATCAAGCCCTTCATCTGAAATTGGTGAAAGTGATCTGGAGAATGTTATTGATTTAAATGTAACCTTGCTTTCACACACCATCCCTTTGTATTCCTCAATATTAAATTCGCATTTATCTGGAAAGCATGAAATTGAGACCACCAACTGCGCACAATTACTTATCTCAACTTTGTTTAGTAAAGGAAGGTTGTTTGGTAACTTCCCTAATAGCTTCGGACATCTATAAAGGGAAAGCACACGCAGATTTGGGAATTCTTCACAAGGACTCCACTTCTCCCACTCCTTCATGTCATCGAAATGCAATGTCTCTAAATTACCACCACAAAATTCAGAACCAACACTCTTCACATTAGCCATGCCCCTGATAAAAAGATTTTTGAGTGATGGTAAATATTGCCCCAATGGAGGTAATGATGTGCACTTGTACCAACTTTCAAATCTCAAAGAGACCATTCCAGGAAATGAAGGAGATGTTGTCAACCAATTAGGAAATTTTGTACCACCATAGTTAATTATAACCAGCTTCATCAAAGCGTTATGAGGTTGTAGCCCATTTAGTACCTCTAGTTCACTTGTCCTATCTTTCGACTCATCAATGTCCCTGCTCCATTCCAGCGACAACACATCAATTTTTGTCTTTTCAATTAATTTTGCATCTTTTGCATCCTTCGGTTCAATCACATTCTCTAATCTTGAAATGCAGAGTGTCCCTTTAAGATGCTTCAAAGGTCCAAGCTCCTTTATTCCAAAACAACTGTCTTTTTCCAGAACTAGATTAGACAGTGTTTGAAGACAAGTTAGTTTACCTATTTGCATAGGCATTCCTTCCAAACTATTTGCACCTTCAATGTTGAGGTGGCGCAGGTTGACCAAGTTGCATAACCTTGAAGGTAATTTCTTTAGACAAAAACAGTTCTTCAACAACAATGTTTGTAAGTTGTAGAGACCCGTTATTGATTCGGGTAGGAGTCTTATTTTAGTTCTTGAAAGGTCAAGGTACCGCAAATGCTTCAAATCACCAATAGAATCCGATAGCTCCGTTATGCAGTATCCGTTGAAAGATAACACCCTTAAACAACGTAATGTTGGAACCAATTCAAAATGAACATGATGAGCCAAATAGCAATAACCTGGATCTGGTAGCATGAGAGGTAAGAATGTACGTAAACTTGTGAATTTAGAAAAAACCTCAAACTTTTTAGTTACATCATATTGGCTTCCCAAATAAGATGAGTGGCGTGGCTTTATAGGAATATCCCCATTCTGACAATTCCTGATTCTATCAGCTTCCATTCTATAGCACGTATCGGCTGCAACCAATTGAGCCAAATCATTGATGAGGTCATGCATCACAAATTTTGATTCATTAATACATGACTTTTGAAAAAATGACCTTGACAACAGATGGTGAAAATACTTAGAACCCAAATCTTCCATTTTCTCTTCAGGGGGTTGAATCAGACCTTCTGCAATCCATAATAGAACCACCTCCTTCTCCTCAAATTCATAATCTTTTGGTAGTATTGAGCAGTATGCAAAGCACCTCTTTAAATGTGATGGGAGATTGTCATAGCTTACCATAAGAGAGGAATGAATTCCACTTTTTTCTACTGGAATATTCCATATTTTATTCTTCAAAACTTTTTCCCACTCCTTGCGGTCTTCATCTTCACTGCGTAAGACTCCTGCAATAGTTTTTACTGCCAATGGCAAGCCTTTACACCTTCTAACGAGTTCCTCACCAATATCTTTAAGGTTTGGATGGGCACTAAAGTCTCTTGCATCCAATGCATGTTGGGTAAATATGGGCAAACAAGCTTCGTCTGACAACTCCTTCAACTGAAAAGGCTCAACTTCCTTGTTTCGCATTTGTTTCGAGACTTCCTGGATACGAGTTGTGACAATAATACTACTTCCCGGAGCCCCTGCTTCAAAAGGAGCAAGCAGAAGAGTCCAATCATTGTAGTTCTCGTTCCAAACATCATCAAGAATTACTAGAAACCTTTTTCCATGTAGTTTCTCCTTCAATTTGACTTGCAACCAATTTAGATCTTTGTCATCACAGTTTTCCGAGGTCAAAGATTGTAAAATTTTTTTTGTAACTGCAGCAACATCAAAATCTTCTGAAACACAAGCCCATGCTTTTAGATTGAAAAAGCTCTCCACTTTTTTATCATTGTATACAAGCTGGGCCAGTGTTGTTTTTCCGATACCCCCCATACCAACTATAGGAATCACATTGGGTACTTTATTCGAAGCATCACTATGTTTATCACTGACCAATAATTGAAGTACAGCCTCTCTGACTTCCTCCCTACCATATGTGCGATCTTCGGTCACCAAGGAAGTTGAGGGAGGTCTGATCTCTCTTCTTTTGCTTGGTCTCATACTAGAATTTTTCAACAAATCAAGTTTATCTTTTTGTGCCACGAGATCATTAAATCTTGTATTTATTTTCTCTATCTTTGAGCCCAGCCTAAACTTGATCTTAACAGCACTTGGAGTTAAACTAGTACAACAAGCAGGGACGAGATTTCGTACCATACTAGCGCTAGCCTGACTTTCAGGGGCCATCAACTTGCGTTGCAAAGCTGCTTCCGTGACAACCTCATCCAATATATCTTCCACGTCGTAGGCCAAGTCTCTGAGATCATCAAGCCAAGCTTTCACTGTCTTTTTAGTCTGTTGCTTCTCCTCTGCATCATCAAGCACCTCTCTAATTCTTTCCATGGTTTTGCCCCAGTTGTCCAGCTGTTTTCGAAGTCCCTCTCGGCGAGCAAATTTCAACAACTCGGGAGACGCCAGTCGGTCAAACAACACTTCAAGGAATGCAGAAAGAAGGAGCTCTGCCATTGTTTTCGTCGGAGAAAGGAATCGAATTAAGGAAAAAGTATGCAAATTAAGAAACACTACTATTTTAGGCCTTTGTTGTTTTGGTGAGAGAGAAAAGAAGGAAGCAAGACTACTACAGCAAGAATCCCATTTTTATTTTGTTTTTTGTTTTTGGAACGTGCATGGTAGGGACCTAACTTGCTGGCTTCTTCTTCTTTTATTTGGTGATAAGGAGCATGGACCACCACAAATTGTCCATCCGAAGTTTGAATAATTGTATACCAGCTCTGTATAATTTGGTCACCATCACAATTATTGATCTGAATTTTGTATTCTGATCACATTGATATTGTCACTTTTACCATCTTTCTGTGATGATTCTTCCTCTTTCTGGGAAAGAAAGTATTTATTTCCCGCCATTATCATTATCATTATCAATCTGAGCTGCTCAATTAACGTTGCATCCTATTTTATAAAAGATTAACGCACTCTGAATTTGTAAAACGTTTTCCATATGCCTACTATAAAATAAAGTTTTCCTTCAAATCAGGTTGGAAAAGTTTTTCCAGACCAATCTCTTAAATTCACATAACTTTAAAGAGAGGTAGTTGTCATCCCAAGCATCAATCTCTTGAAGTTAAGAGGAGTAAGCCTTTTTTTTAGCAGACTATTTAGGTAAAAGAATCATTGCAAGACCACTCAACAAAGAGCAATTCACCAATCCCAACTAAACAGAAAAGTGTTGAGTACTCTGTTGTACATTAATAATACATCCTTTAGTTGCTCGAGGAACCAATAGAAACAGTTGTGCTTTGTGGCAGGAAATATTGGCGAATAGATGTCCATTTCAGGATCAAAGTCATGTTTATGGTAAGTTTAGGCAAAGACAGTAAACAAAATCTTGGCAAGACAATAATTTGCATCCAAGCAGCCTCCATGTTTAAATCTTTTATGCCAAACATGCAATTTTCGAACTCTAATAGGCATACAGAGATGCTCTTGCATTAATTAATTTGGAAGCTCATGTTTGCCAAACAGTAGTCTTATGTGTAGACTGAAACCTGACTTCATTACCCACATTGTGCTCACTGCAATTACCAATTGCATTCAATACAATCCCTGGCTTTATCATGAGTGTTTCATCAACGCCCACAGATTGCACCTTTAGACATTCTTCCACTTTTACACAACTCATTAGCAAGACTGGCTTGCGAGGAAATCACCTGATCTGCAACGGGCTCTCACTTCTAGCTCAGGATCACTCTGTACTGCAGAATGTCCAACATATTCAAAGTTTTTACAACTCCACCCGCCCTTCCTCCTCCTTTCGCCAAAACATATTTGAATTTTTACGAGGAGATGGAGATCTAACTTTCTTGACAAGTAAATAATAGGGAACAATGTTAGGCTATGATTACAATAAAAAAGAAAGAAACAAGTTTGAATAATTGTACCAGCTTTAATTTGCTCTGTATAATTTGGTCACCATCACAATTATTGATCTGAATTTTGTATTCTGATCACATTGGAGCCGGCTAGCTAGATCATAACTTTTACCATCTTTGTGACCATAATATATATATTTATATAATTCTATTTTAATTTGATTAGGAAATGAAACTCAATAATTTTAGATGGAAATGAAACAGAGTTTTATATTTTTAAGGATTTTAAGAGATTTTTAAACTTTTCTAAGTAATCATAAAAATGTTCAATCGTTATTTGTTAAAAAAACTTATATGAATAATATTTCTCGTTATAAATATCTTATATATACAAAGAAAAATCTTCCTCTCTGTTAATTCATTAATTTTGTAGCTATCACGAGTCTTTTTCCTCTCTGTTTTTTTGCCCGCATTCAATCGTGGAATGGGTAGATGGCTCTGTTTTATTGGCATCAATTATTTAGCTAAAGTCTCCGATCCTTTCTTTCAAGTCCTTTTCCAAGTACTCTGCTTTTTCTTTGATTCATTTAATTCAGTCACATGGAATCCAATATTGTGCAGCTAATTCACAGCGAAAATTTTAAAAAGGACAGTCATTACTAATACTTCCAGAAATTAAAGATACAACACCAAACAAATATCCATAAGCCACAATATTTACCAAATTTCGGCATAAAAATATTACATTCATATGAATAAATTTAAAGAAAATCCGAATAAGAAAAAGGCCCCTAAGTCTTCACTCTCTGGATGGATCTAGACCTCCATACTCGTAATCTCCCTTTGCATCAAAGTTTATAGTTCCGAAGAGCAGAACTATAAATCACCAATGCCTTCCCAAACTTCAGAGAAAATGGTAATTTCATAAGACTCTAACATCTCCATTATTATAAATCACCATTGCCTTCCCAAACTTCAGAGAAAAACACCCCGCACTCAAAATCATTTTTCTTTTGAAAAGTTACCATTTAATTAAGATATGCACTCTGGCCTCCCTTAGGGACCATCCGCACACTTTGGCTCCATTTGCCACATGAAGGGAGCTAATAGTGTGCGTGACTTTATAATGAGCAATACCCAAATTCGCACCTAGCGCATACGTAACCGGCATCCTCTAACTTTTGTCAGCGGAAAGGCCACAGAATCGACATGAGAGTGTTATCGTCTCGCTCAATCTAGTTATCACTTGACGACAATTCAGGATATGTCACTCAATTTTATGCACTCCCAAGTGACCAAATGAGCTTCAACAAGATAATGCCCCATCTCAGCTTGAGTTCTTATCTAAATAAAGTCCATGCAATCATTTTATTAATGCATACACCATGGTCTCCCCTAGGGACTATCTGCACACTCTAGCTCCCTTCATCATACTACAGGTAATGATCGTGCGTGTGACTTCATAAAGAGCGATACCCAGCTTTGCGCCCAATGAGTACGTGACCAAGCATCCTCTAGTCTCTGCCATTAGAGAGGCCACGAAGTCAACACGAGAGTATTACTGTCTCGTCCGAGCCGGTTGCCACCAGGCGATAACTTAAGGAATGTCACTCAGTTTTACGCACTTCCGAGTGATCATAGGAGCTCCAGCGAGATAATGCTCTATCTTGACTTGGGGTCGTGATACGCGCACACCCACAAAAACAAAATTTTAATAGGAAAATGATATAAGAACAACAATACTAAAATTTGTTTACAACTAAGCATAAAAAATTATTATTTTATCTACTTTGAACTGCTGCAAGTACACAATTGTTTAATTAAAGAAAAAAATATTAATATTTTAATGTATAGTAGTACTTGAGTTGTAAAATAGTTGGTAGTGAATCATTGTCATTTTTAATATATGACACCAAAACACATATTCTTTCTATTTTTTTTAATAAATTATAATATTTATACACACTATAGATGAAGAAATTGTAGTACTACTTGGATCAAAGTCTCCTCAAATTCGTAGAGTCCAGTTCATATATTTGGATTAGAAGTATCCCAATTTGAATTAAGGTTGAAGCTGGCATCCCTAAGTACTGGAAGACAAATTATGTAGGTTAATTTTAACGATACAAATTAAAGAGAATTTCAGGACATGATGAAGAAATCCAAAGCTCCCTCCGGACATCTTCTCCATGATCTGTCTACATCATCATCATCCAACTGCCCGCATTCAATCGTGAAAATTACTCTAATGGGTAGATGGCACAGTTTTTATGGCATTAATTATTTAGCCAAAGTCTTCGATTCTTTCTTTCAAGTCTTTTTCCAGTACTCTGCTTTTTCTTCGATTCATTTAATGCAATCACATGGTATGACTATGGTCTACTACACCACATGAGGACTTGGCCACATTAATTCAACAAGAAGAAATATATTTGCAAGTCGACCACGTGAATAACACATTTAACAAAATGCTTTAATGTGAGTTGATTTTTTTTAAAAAAAATTAAATTAAATTTAAATATATCACAAATCAAAATCTTGCCATGTTAATAATGTAATAATGTGTTCTATATATGAGCTTGCAAATTGAATAATTCATTCAACTTATAACATACCAAATCCAATAAATGAAGTTCCTTGAGATAGGTCACAGAGTCAGCATGAGAGTGTTACATCAAGCCAATGGAAATGGCTTGATGTAACATCAATACTACAATTTGTTTACAACTAAATATAAAAAACTTATTACTTTATCCATTTTGAACTGCTGCAAGTATAGAAATTTTGAACTAAAGTAAAAAAAATATTAATATTTTAATGTGCAGTAGTGCTTGAATTGTAATATATATAGTTGGTGGTGTGTCCCTTTTTAATATATGATACCAAAACCACTAATTTTTCATGTTTTGGCACAAACATAGACAGCACAGTTAATGAAATTATTATGTCATGAAACAATTTCCTCGAAATTGTTTCATTTCTCTCTTTATTTGTCGACGCATGTATTTATCCCAAGAATTTCAAAAGTCTCCTTCAATTTCATGGAAAGTAGGGTACCTAGATGGCTCAGTTTTAATACTTGACTCACTAGCCAGCTCTATAGTTGGCTCAAGTCTTTTTCCTCTGTTTTTTCTTTGATTTCTCTAATTCAATCACATCTGTGGAGTCCACCAAACTTTGGCCACATTAATTCAACTAACCTACTGAATCCAAGGAAAAGAAAAAAGAAAAAAAAAAAGAAAAAAAGAAGAAGAATCCAGGGAGAAGAACCCGTTCCATTCTTATAGCACAATTCCAACATACAATTGGAAGATTTTTCAAAGAATTTAAGGAATATGTGAAACTAGCTACTAGCTATAGGAATATAAGGAAAATCTAACTATCTTACTCTATTCCTGCTTTTCCTGAATGAGAATATGGATACAGTGGAAATGGAGTTCTTCTAGTGTCAAAATAGATGATTGCAGTGTCTTTCTTCCAGTTGTGACTTAAAGCCACAAGCAATTGGTCCAGTTTTTGGATTAAAGCAAACCACCACTGGAGGTAACATGGGCATGAACCTAATGGTTCATTGCCCCTTCTTTTTATTTTACCTCCTCTCCCTTGGAGTACTACTTTCACTATAACGTGATTTTTGTATGGGACAAACCACTCTATCTTCTTATATTTCTTATTTAATTTCAATGCATATTTGATTAAAAAGGTAATGATACTCTACCTACTTCCTCCACCTGTCATCCCCAAGCCATCTTCGGCTGCTCATAGAAATCAAAAGTCTGAAACAGGTATTTGATCTTTGCTAGAATTAGGCAGTTTGTAGGCCTCGAAGTGCTGCACTGGCCTCCACATCTGCAATAGCCTCTTCCTTTCTGCTCATAGCCAGCTTTAAGTGAATCTTGACTAAGACTCCCATCAAAACTCAGCTTATCCTTCAGGAATCCAATCAATGGCTTCATACAAACTAAGATTCCTGCATCGCCATATTCCCCATGCAATAGTTAAGACAAACTCAACATCTTTATACTTCATCATATCCCACAGCATCAAACCAAAATTAGACTGATTTTGCATCCGAGCAGCCTCCATGTTAAATCTTTTATGCCAAACATGCAATTTTCGAAAACTAATAGGCATAGAGAGATGCTCATGCATTAATTAATGATTCCATCTATTCCTACTAATAGGCATACAGAGAAGGCCTTGGAACAGGCACTTTTCTCTTACCAATTGCAACTTTCCCTTCGATCAAAACGTAGCAGTTTTGGACCCCAATAATTTGTCAAGTTTGTCTAGTTCAACAATTTGCCAGTTTGAAAAGAAAAATTGCATGTTCAAATAGTTAGACATTCAACATACGATCGAAAATGCCTTTTATTGGTACGGAGGTGGAAAAGCATACACAATGAATAAAGGGTTCCCAAGTATGCACTTCAGTAGATCCAAGAAATCAATGGAAAAGGAAAATATGGTGAAGCTTTCCATTTCACAATACGCACATCATTATTCTTCAATATCAAATTGGCAAAATACACGGAAAAGAAAGACATAAACAAAATTTAGAGGATATTAACTACAAGTTTTCATTGAGTTTTTTTTTTTTAAATAAAAAAAATCCATAAATAAAAATCAAAGATATAAGAGAAGGGGATAGAAAACTTAGAACAAAAGCCTTAATCCTCAAAGATATAAGTCCATTTTAGTGTTTCACTTTTTCCCAAGCAAAATAAAAATATGGTAAGTTATTTTTATAAATTTATATATTTTCCTCCTCTTCTTGTACATCGCAGGTTTGGAATCTACTGAATTGATCTATTATTGTTTTCTTTTTTAAATCATTGAGTTGCCAAGAGTGGATGAGAAATTCAAAGCTACAAAATAAATGCTTTGATTTTGTGCGTATTTTAAATCATTGATTTGTAGTTCAACATGAAAATGGGATTACTTTGATTCATTACAAATTTAAAATTAGATAAAATAGCAAAACCACAAAGAAAGACTTGGCATGCCAACAACAACTACTTGCTGCTGCAATTTTAGAAGTGTATGTTGAGGCAGAGAAGAATCCACGATCCAGCCATTCTGAAGACAACAAATATATGGGGTTTGAAGAGTGCAATCTAATGGCCAACCACATTGAGAATTAGAGCCAAATATTTGCTATGATCAGAAATGGCATCCATTGCTGCTTGGTTTATAACTTCTTGTTACAAATTTTATATTAGTATACCTACAAAGATCACATTGCATAATTGCCAAAATCAATTTTCTACAATGATGTTGGCTTATAGAATTCACTATAACTCCAACAGTTCTTCTACGCATCAATCTCTTATATATATGTATATATATTAATATTCTCAATCAGTAAAACAAGCGATTTGAAAATGATCTTGACAAACACTAGTTATGAGTGCATAATGCAAAGCCAACGAGAACAAAAAATCACAAGAGACGAATATTTAGACACTCAGCATACCAACCAGAGTCGTAGCAAGCTATCCTCCAATGCCACCATTCAACATTCAAAGGACCTTTGGATCTGTGTCGTAAATGTATTTGCAATTAATTTGAACATAAGGGATGTCAGCTATCCTCCGCCACTCTCCTCTCTGATCTTTCTTCTTGTGTTCTTCCAACTAAGTCTCTGAAGTGAGGGAGGTAAGCCATTCGTTGGAAAGGACATCAACTTTTGGCCTCTTGCAAAATGAGTTAGCGAATCACATCCAGAAATACTAATATATGCAAGACAAGTCCTGTTGTTCATCATTGTCTTTGGTAAGGATTCCAAGGATTTGCATTTGTCGATCCTGATTGTTTTGAGCGTGGATGGCATACCCAGTTGGAGCCCCTCTTCTGCCACCAAAGATGCTAGTTTGTCACAATTCTATATGTTTAAAAAATGAAGAAATGGGAGATGTGGCAGTGATCCCACATCGTCTGACCACAAATGCGTCATCTCCTTCCCACCTTTCAATACTTAAATCTTCTAACTTTGCTAGCCCCTCCACATCGAATCCTTTTATTTTGGATTTGACTTGAAACACCACCCCTTCGGATCTATCAATTACTATTTTGGATTGATCTGGAAAGCTTGAAGCTGAAACCACCAACTACCCACAGTCATTTATCTCAACACTTTTTAGTAAAGGAAGGCTCTTTGGTAACTTTCCCAATAGCTTCGGACACCTTATAAGGGAAAGGTGAAACTCAAAGTCCTCAAGGATATAAAAACATTCTGTGGAACCATGTCCACAAAACTCATGACCAACGCTCTTCACGCTAGCCATGCCCTGGATAGACAGAAATTTGAGTATTGGCAGTATTTCCCAAGTAAGGGTAATGATGTGCACTTTTCAAAATTTCCTCTTGTCAAAGACACCATATGAGAAAATGGTGTGTTAGCCAAATTGGAAATTTTTTACCACCATATATATAGTAGCTAATAACGAGCTCCTTCAATTTGTTTAGAAGTTTAAATAAGTTATAATGATTAGACAAGATGAGTTGAGATGATTTTGTAATCTAGCCTAATTTGATCGCATGGTATGGACTCCATGCAATAAATGATCATGTACCTCCAATGATGATTTTTTCAATCAAAAGCCACAAAAAGAAATGTTTTAGCCTAAAAAAATTTCATAAATTAAATTTATAAACTGATGTTGTATTTTATATTGTACAGTTACTTTTATTATAATGTAAATCCAACGTATCATATAAAATCATGTCATTTTGTAAGTTTACTTTTGTAAGATTTTTTAATGCATGTAGCGCCTCTCAAAATCGATATAGCAGAAATTAATTTTTATGGCTTGCAATTCTTTTTATAATATAACTGATCATCCGTCTACTTAGCTAAGAGCTCTAACAAAATAAAACTAATGATCTCACCAGTTGAGTCTCAATCGAAGGTCCTTAATTGACCATGAGAATGCATTAAATAATAGAAATCTTCAATTATAATCTCTATAAATCCTCAAATCAAATTAGAATCATCATGATATTAAAATTCACAGAAGTTGCTTGAGTCATGTCTCACAAGTATTTCGAGTATATATTAAATGGCAAGTCTCACGAACTTTTTGCTCCATGCATGGCTTGAGTCTATCTTGGAATAAAGTCTCATGAACTTTTTGGAGAAGTTGCTGATCAAATTTGTCTTATTAGTAGATTTCAATCCCCTAGCGTCTAGGTAATCATCTGAGTCCTATCTAAATTATAATATGCAACATGGATAATGTAGGGTGTAAAGGCTATTAAATATAACTATTCAAAAAAAAAAAAAAAAAAGATTGATATAAGAGAAGGAGATAAAACAGAGAAGAAAAATGAATACCACCTACCTTGAAGTCTTCTAAAGGAAAAACAGAGAAGTAAAATGAAAAGATAGTGAGTAGGAACCTTTTTTGTGCACATATAGCTATAATAAATGTTGGAACAACTGATTGCTTATGTATCTTCCAGTTAACATATGTGTTCTTTCAAATCCAAAGCTCCATTATTAGTAGACAAAAATGAATCTTTAAGGACAAAAGTGAAAATAGTGCAGCACATGCGCTCAATGCCTTTTCACAAACAAATTAGGACTTTGATTACCCAGGTGGTTCCAACTTCCTCAAAAATTCAAGAGCTCGATATAACTTAATTGATAAAATGTCTAAAATGCCCAACATCACCAACTCTAAGAAACAAGATGTGGCCTGCTCGATATAACTTAATGAATGTTATAGCACTAACAATCTCTTAAATTGACAGAACTTTAAACAGAGAAGTATTTTTTTTTAATAGAATTACGGGTATTAGATGAAAGAGAGGTGATGTTATAGCCATGCTGTATCTCAGGTTGTTGTCATCCCAAGCATCAATCTCTTATAAGAGTTATGATGAAAAATCTTCACTACTGACTCCAACTTTCGACAACTGAAAATACGGAGGTTTCAAAGTGTTACAGATAATTCTCTTCTTGATGTTAAGGATTCAAGAGATGGACAATCTTGAATGTACAAGTGCTCAAGAAGAGATGAGGTGCTGCTGCAACTGTTGTTGGTATTATCATCCTTCTCCTAAACCAATTTCCTCATATTCTGACAGCTAAGTATGTATAGCTGCTTTAGAGTTTATGGAGGAAGTTGGCTTCTTGCAAAAAGTAATGATACTCTCACTCAAAGTTTAACGGGGAGTCTTCCAATATTTAAAAAAATCTCTCATATGCTCGGGACCCTAGGCTCCACATGAGCCTACCTATTTTTAAGCACCTTCTTGACAGCTCATATAAGCATTGGGCATCCAAATCATGAAGAAAGACTTGGCATGCCAACAACAACTTGGTGCTGCAATTTTAGAAGAGTATGTTGAGGCAGAGAAGGAATCCATGATCCAGCCAGTGTGAAAACAGCAAATATATGGGGTTTAGAACTTCTTGTACTCCCTTCAACCTGAGAACAAGAGTAACTTGAAAGTGGTTTGCTCCATGGTAAGAGAAATATCAGAGCAGGAGAGAAGCAATATTACTTGCACATCCATTTTTCAGATAGCAGTTGGAAGTTGCAACAGCTTGCATCAGTCTTTTGAACCATCTGCAAGCATTGAACAGATAAAAATTTATCAGCCTATATATATATATTCATATTCTCAATCAGTAAAACAGAGGATTTTTTTTTTCTATACCAATTTCTGTATTTATATTCATAACCCCCAATGGATGATCTGAGTAACGTAAGTGGTTAAGCATAAGGAACAAGATATACTAAAATATGGACTTTAAAAACTAAACATACAGAAAGTGTTGATTAAACTTGATATGTCCAATCACAATCATCAATTGATGAGGCTATAATTGTGGAGATCAGTTGCAGTTGGTCTTGATGTTGCTGCGATTAAGCATTCCAGTAGATATGTAAAAGAGTTATGCTACACAGAAGCCCCACACTCTGCACACCACTTAAAAAACATGTAATTTTACTTTCTTATCCTCATATTTCATATTTCATGAAACGAGGGTAAAATGATAAAATCATATGCTTTTAAGTGGTGTGCAGGAGTGCGAGGCTTATGTTTAAAATCATATGATAAAATCATATTCCAAAACATGACAAGCCAGCACGTGAGTCACACTCGATCGTGGACATTAAACACGACGTTTTAGTTCAAGTTTTTCCCACTCTGCATTTCCTTTGATTCCCCTGGTTCATTCACCAACAAAAAGATTAAAATAACATTAGACTTTTTGGATCATAATATTTATGTAATTTGAATGTAAACCTCTGGGATGCTAATTCATCCAAATAACATTTCAACATTATTTTTTTTTATAAATAAAAAATAATTTTCCTATCCTTGCATATATAGGTTGGGAATCTATTTCATTTCACTCCATGGTTTGTGTTTCTACAAGTCTGCTTGCCAATACAAGATTATAATGAAAGAAAAGAAAGACATGCACACATGCACAAGAAGATCAATATATAGCACCAACAGGAGATAAGTGACAGGGTCTAATCTCTAATGCCACCACTCAAGGAACCTTTGGATCATAAGAACCAATACAACCAATATTCCTCCATTTCTGAGTCACGAAGAATGATATTTTCTTCAATTCTGAGACAAGGGATACCAACTATCTTCAACCACTCTTGTCCTCGATCTTTCTTGCAGCATTCTTTCAACAAAGGACATTGAGAGATACATAATTCTCCAAGCAACGGAGGCAGGCCATTCTTTGGAAAATTCGTGATCTTTGGGCATATAGAGATACTAGGTTTCCGGTGCGAGGGGGGTAGGCCATCCTCTAGAAAGGACGTGAGCTTTTCACAGTTAGAGATGTGCAATTCTCTAAGAGAGGTGAGTTTTCTTAAGCCCTTGGAAGACAGGCATTCCAGTTTCGAGAGGTTTGAGATGCAGAGTCTTGTTAGACAGGCATTCCCTACTATTGAGCCATCCACTCTGGCCTCCACATCACAAGCAATGCAGCAAGGCTCCTCCACATCCACATCACAAGCAATGCAGCAAGGCGCCTCATCAGTAACTCTTCCAGATTCTTCAGGGATAACGTAGATTAGGCTGATGTGTATTCCCAGGTATTGATTGTAACAGTTTTGGCAGAGCAATATAACAAACTCAGCTGCACTAAAGAATATTCTGCTGTGCATGGCCATTGCTTGTAAAAATGTCTAGGAAAGTTGTTAGGATTCCTTTTTGGGTTTATATATACCATTTGTACTCCTCCTGATTTTATGATGAGAATCTGCAAATATTTTCATTTCTTCTACTCTATCATGGTATCGGAGCAGGAATACGACTAATGTCTCCTCCTCAGCTTCTGAAAAGGACATCGCCTTCTCCACCACCTTCCAACTCCCAAGCAACTTCACTCACATTGTCACGGTTAAACTCAGCTCCGATAACTACCTTTTATGGGGTGCATAGATTATTCCATATCTCCATGGCCAAGAGCTCTTCCACTTCATTGATGGTTCTTCTCCACCTCCTCCTCCTATTCTTCCCGCTGCCTCACCCTCTTCCTCTATCTCCCCCACTCCACAAACCAGCCTTGCCTATCTCTAGTGGAGTTGAATTGACCAACTACTCCTCAGTGCCCTCTTGTCATCTCTTACAGAACCCATTCTTCCCCAGGTTATTTCTTCTCACACCTCTCGTGATCTATGGGTCACCCTCGAAACCATGGTCACCTCCCAATCTAAGGCCAAAATATTCCAAATCCGGCATCAACTTACAAGTCTCAAAAAAGGCTCTCTCTCCTTGACTGACTATTACCTTAAAGTTTGCCTTCTTTCCAATACAATGACAGCTTCCTGCGAGCATCTTCGTGACTCTGAAGTCGTCTCCTACCTCCTCAATGGACTCAACTCTGAATTTGAATCATTTGTCATCTTTGTCACTATACGAGCCACACCCATAAGCTCAACTGAGGTTTTCAATCTTGTTCTTGCTTTTGAAAGCCGCATCTCTCTTAACTCCATTCAACATGGTCTTTTACCCAATCCCTCTGCCAATCTCACCACCCCTTTCTTTCATCTTGGAGGACGCAGTGTTTTTTGTGGTGGTCGAAACGGAGGTTGTGGTGGTCGCAATCGTGGTGGCCGCACTTCTCATCCCTCTCCATCTCCTTCTCAACAATGCAGCAAGCCAACGTGTCAAATGTGTAACAAGGTTGGGCATGTTGCTCTACAATGCTACCAATGATTTGACCAAGCATATCAGTACAGGCCTCCAGGATCCCTTTTCGGCTCACTACACCAACTCTCACTCTCTCTTAGACCAACAATGGTACCCTGACTCAACGGCAACCAACCACCTAACTTCTGATCTTCAGAACTTAAACATCTCGACAGAGCAATATCCTGGCCTAGAGCAAATCAGAGTGAAATGGATCTGCTTAACAGGAACACTACTGCACCTTCTCAACCGAGCTCACAGAATTCAATCAAGAAGATTCACACCACAAGACAAAGATATTTCAATACAAGATTCCCTTCATGAATCTTGTCAAGGAATTTTCGAGAAATTCCCAACCTCCAAATTGAACTAAACTTCAATGATCAATCAATGAGTTTTTACACAGGAGCTGCACTGCTTTTTTAGGTGCAGAGCATGAAGATGACTCAAAACGACCATGCATGATATGTAAAATGCAGCCTATCCAAATACTCACCGTTTCACTTAAAAGCAAAACACACAACTTTTACAACAAAACGACACTGCTATCTAAAATTACAAAACGCACCGTTTAAGCCATTGGACTCCTAAGACAATGTCGCACCCTCCCAGAGTTAGAACATGGAAAGGAACTAGAAATTTAGTTCCTTGCACCTTAATCATTTCCTCACATTGGCCTTGGCTGATTATGCTAGAACCATATGCAACTTTCACCTGAAGAGCTGTATCTTCCATTACTTTTAACTTTGCTGTTTCTACTACTAAAGGATCTAGGAAGTTGTGAGTACTTCCTGAATCCACAAGTATTTCCACATAAAATGAGCCTATTTTTCCCAGAAGTTTCATGGCATTACTGTTAATACAACCATAAATGGCATGGATAGAAACTTCAAGTTCTTCAGTTCCTATCTTAACCAATTCATTAGATTCTTGCATTGATAGAGGCGCCACTTCATCATCACAGCCAACTATCTCTTGTATTTCACTACTTTCTCCACTTAAGAAATACACCCTCGGACTTTTACATACATGATTAGGATTCCACTTGTCCTCACAGTGGAAACATAGGCCTTTCTTTCTTTTCTCATCCATCTAAGATGAATTCACCTTTCTAAGAGGAAACACCCCCTTCTGACTCCTGTTAGCTAGGTCAACCATCCCAACCTTATCCACAGGCCACTTCTCAGCATAATGGCCATTTTGTCTCCAAGGTTTTCTTGCAGACAAAACGTGCTCCTCTTGCAACTTTGCCAGGCCAAAGGCAGCACCAAGGTTCAATGGATTAAACATTTTGACAGGTATATGGATTTCATCCTTTATCAGACAAGCCTTTCAGCCTATTAGACAAAACCTCGAATTGTGTTGTATACAAACTAATAGAAGTAGTTTGTTTTAATCTAGTCATAGCCTCCATTGGATCATCAAATGCAGAAGGTCCAAACCTACCTTGCATTGCTACCACTAAGGTCTCCCATGAGTGAAACTGACCAGACTCCAAGGCATTTTGATACCACACCAATGCCTCACCTTCCATATGGTGCGAAGCCACCATTAATTTCTGATGGAAAGGTACTTGAAAGGAATCAAAGTACTGATTGGCCTTAAAGATCCCACCTGAAGGATCATTACCACTAAAATGCGGAAAATCCAACCTAAAATTCCTTTGAAACACTCCTCTCTCTTCATTCTGCCTAGGCTCATTAGATACTTCTCTCTCTCTACGAGACATAACATTGATAGAATCAACCAAAGATCTCAACATATCCGAAACTTGTTCTAACCTTTCTGTCATTCCCGCAATGGCTTGTTGATGCTGATCCAATTGCTTCTACATCGTTTCCTGCTGCCTCTGAGATCTTTCAATCTGTCCTTTCAATGTTGCACGCGTGCCTTCCGCCATTAGAATCACCGTAATGGACCTGCTTAACAGGAACACTACTGCACCTTCTCAACCGAGCTCACAAAATTCAATCAAGAAGATTTACACCACAAGACAAAGATATTTCAATACAAGATTCCCTTCGTGAATCTTGTCAAGGAATTTTCGAGGAATTCCCAACCTCCAAATTGAACTAAACTTCAATGATCAATCAATGAGTTTTTACATAGGATTTGCACTGCTTTTATAGGCGCAGAGCATGAAGATGACTCAAAACGACCATGCATGATATGTAAAACACAGCCTATCCAAATACTCATCGTTTCACTTAAAAGCAAAACACACTTTTACAACAAAACGACACTGCTATCTAAAATTACAAAACACACCGTTTAACTAAAACACTCGACTTCCCTCTTATTTCTAAAAAGTAGTTACAACCGTTACTCCTTCAATCTTCTATTAAACCTTCTTCTCCCAGCTACTCTCGATTCCTCCTCATGCAGCAGAGCTTCAACCTATCTTACTCACCACAGCTTCCACTTCAAGGCCTTGCCCCAAAGCACCCGTGACACAGACTAGGCGATGGCACTAGTATTCCCATCACTCATATTGGTGATTCCCAACTCTCATCTTCTAAATTTTTATTTCGTAATTTACTACACTTTCCTCAAATCACAAAAAATCTAGTCTCTGTCCATCAATTCTGCCAAGATAATTGTGTTTTCTTTGAGTTTCATGATTCACATTTTTCTGCGAAGGACAAGCGAACGGGGAGTCCATTAATCCAAGGACCAACACGTAATAGATTCTACCTATTTCCTGCACCTGTCATCCCCAAGCCATCTCTGGTTGCTCTTGTCGGTGAAAGAATTGAAATAGCTCAATGGCACCATCGTCTTTGTCATCCATCTCTTCGGATTGTCTCTCACATTCTGCGCACCAAGTGTTTACCGTTTCTTCCCATTCATCCTAGTTTTTTTTTTTTGTTCTACTTGTCCCCTCGCCAAGTGTCGGCAATTGCCATTTAAGCCTTATGTTAATCGGTCTTCAGGACCTTTGAACTTATTTTTTGTAGATGTTTGGGGCCCATATCCTTATACATCACATGATGGTTTTCGATATTACATTTCCTTTGTTGATGACTACAGTCGATACACTTGGTTTTACCCTCTCGCCTCTAAGAGTGATGCAACATCTACTTTTTTGTTATTTCAGAAATATGTTGAAAGATTACTCAATGCTAAAATTAAAATTGTTCAAAGTGATTAGAGTGGTGAATTTCGACTGCTAACTCGCATCCTTAATTCTCAAGGCATTGCACATCGGCTTTCTTGCCCTCACACTCACCAACAAAATGGTGTGGTTGAGAGAAAGCACTGTCACATCGTTGAGACTAATCTTACTCTTCTATCAACGGCATCCCTTCCCTAAAAATTTTGGTCGGACGTGTTCCACACTGTTGCATATTTAATAAATTTTCTTCCATCTACATCTCCAAAACAAATCTCCAATACGTCCATCATTATTCTTCAATATCCTTATAGCTTTCGGCATCTTCCATAAAGTCTTGGGAGTCATCATTAATGGAGAGAGCTTTTATCCAATTTTGTGGGCAAATAAGAGCTTCAATTGTTTTCGGGACTAAGAAGTTTCGAAATGAATCTAACACACGACCCCCAATGTGAACGCCAACTCAGAAGTAACAGTAGAGATGGGAATAGCCAAGAAATCCCATGCTATATTGGCAAAGATTGGAAATTTGCTTAGAACTCATGTGCTATATTGGCAAGGATTGAAAATTTGCTTAAGTTCACCTTCCACCACATTAAACTATCAAATTTAGGTGTTAATCCTTCAAGGCTTCCCACGAAATACTTATCCAATTTTGATTCGGACTCTACAATACCTTTTAATGCTTTATATTGTCAATACCTACTGTAACACCCTGCTCCTTTCTTCCTTCTTTCTTCTGACGTAAGCAATTATGTCTGATGTGACAGCTCGTTCCTCTTCTCTCTAGTGTCTAAGAGTCCTGTTATGCGTGCTAGATCCGGATGGCGTGTTCTTAAAGATACTACGTGATTTCTAAAGTTAGTTTTGTGTTTTAAAGTAATGTGTATTTTAAATGGAAGATTCTTATTATTATTTAACTAAAGAATATTTTAAATAACTAAATTATAATATCTTTGAAGAGCTCCAAATATATTATAATTGTGGGAATCATTTTATATAAATGATTCCAGTTATTTAAAATATTATGTGATCTAAATAATGATGGAATCTTTAATTAAATTTAATAGTTCTACTCTTTTAAATATTTTAAGTAAGACTTCATCATTTTATAAATGATGAAGAAATATTATTTTAAATAATATTCTATCTTGATTCCTCTCAGTGCTTTTAATCAAGTTAGTTTTTACGCATTTTCAAATCAGTATTTAAGGGTCATCGTAGACCATTTTATAGACCCCCAGACGTCGGATTTTAGTATAAAACCCTAGCCCCTCTCTCTTTCTTCCTCACTTTTCCCCAGCCCCTCTCTCTCTCTCCTCCCTTTCTCCCCTTCGGCGTACGCAGTACGCAGCCTCCCCCTCTCTTGCACCAGTGGTCCTTCACAAGCCAGCCCGGCGCCTCCGTGCGCCGGTGAGTCTAACCGCCACCACCTCGGCCTCCTCTCAAGCCGGTAACCACCTACCCACCGCCGGTGAAGCCCACGTAACCCTCTCTCCTCTCCTACGGTAGCTTAAGCCGAAATGGGTTTCACCCATTTATCTCTTTCTAGCGCCGCCATCGTCAGCCAAGGCCACCACCGGACACCATCACGAGCACCACCAATCCTCCCCCTTCCTCCTCCCTCGAACCCATGGTCGATAACGCCTTCCTCAGCGGCGCGAAGCTCACCAAGCCGTGCGAGTTCTCCATACCCAAGGCTGAGCTCCACCTCCTACGGCCACCGCACCACCACCGAGACCTCCCTTGGCCTCCGGTCACCTCCCACAGCCATTCCCACGTCCAGCCAAGCCACCATGCAAGCTCACCTCCCCTCACTCTCCCATGGATGCCGCACCTCCTTGGACTAGATCCACCGCCGTGTGCCGCCAGCCACGGCAAGTGACCACCCTCTCCGGCTTCCTCAGGTCACCACGAAGCTAACCCAACCTCCCATGGCTCCGATCTGCCACCCACTGCCCCACACTCTCTCTCACTCTCCCACGGCATTTCTTCCCCTCACAGTGCACGGCCAGCTCTCTTCCACCGCCACGGACCACCGTGTCGCCACCACCGAGCCTCCACGGCTCCTTCGGCAGTTTCCCTTAGCCCAGCCTTAGGCCCAAACCACCACTTTATGTGGTGAGTAATCACTGCATGTGATGGACAGTCACTGCGCGTGACTGACCGCCATTGTACACGGCGAGATTCGCTGTGTTATGCCCCTTGCCATCAGCATCAAGGCCATCCTAGGCCCTTCTAAGACCACACCTAGTTATCCAAAAGCCTAAACAGTCACTGTACGCGGTATAGTCACCCCATACGCTCCTTCCGATATTACCGCTGTAACGGCTAGCAAGCGACGCACGGGTTATCCCGTCGACGGTATAAATCTCTATCCCTCGCTATTTATATTGGATTTTAGATGCTAGCTAATTGAGTAGGTTGTGGACTGTGCTGTTAGTGTTATAGGGTTTGCTGTGGTATGGTGATGTGTGGACTGTGATGTGAAGTGTTGGGCTTAGTTAGGAAGTGTGCTGTGTAGTGTTGTCGACTGTGCTATGAAGTGTGGTTGTAATGTATGTGCGGCAGTAGTGGCATGGCGTAGTGCCGTGTATGGAGTACATGTGAAGTGTACTCAATGGGAGAGACGATGCACCATATGGCGTGTATGCCATAGCGGTGATGTGGTGTAGTGCCTTGAATGGAGTACGCGAGGAGTGTACTCCATGTGGTGAGATGGTGCACCGTATGGCGTGTATGCCATAGCGGTGACGTGGCGTAGTGCCGTGAATGGACTACATGTGGAGTGTACTCCATGTTGGGAAACGATGCACCGTACGGCATGTGTGCCGTATTGGTGATGTGGCATAGTGTTGTGTATGGAGTACACGTGAAGTGTACTCTATGGAGAGAGACGATGCACCGTATGGCATGTATGCCATAGTAGTGACGTGGAGTAGTATTGTGATCGGAGTACACGTGGAGTGTACTCCATATGGCGAAATGACGCACCATCTGGCGTGTGTGCCATAGTGGTGATGTGGCGTAATGCTGTGAAGGGAGTACACGTGGAATGTACTCCACGTGGCGGAGTGATGCACTATATGGCGTGTGTGCCATAGTAGTGATGTGGTGTAGCATGTGTGAAGGGAGTACACGTGGAGTGTGCTCCATGAGGTGCAGTGATACACCGTATGGCGTGTCGTGAAGATAAAGGTGATTGCGTAAGTTGATGGGCGAAGAGCTTGAGGTATGGTGTCGGGAACTGTGGAACAGTATCCCGAAGTGGCTAGAAAGTATCAGAGCAGTGCAGCGGAAGCATGATTGGGCAACGTCATGGAGTGACGTGGTCAATCATGGAGTTGTGCTGTGAAGTATGGCTGTAGTCCAAGGCGACGGGTGTCGCCGTGTAATCGGCCTATAGCCGGGAGTAAGTGCGAAGTGGCTGGAAAGTATCGGAGTAGCGCAGCGGAAGCATGACTGGGCAACGTCACTAAGTGACGTGGTCGATTAAGAAGTCGTGCTTGCGATTGGTGAAGAGTTAACGCAAGAGTGATGTAGCGAGAACGTGACGCGGTGTCACGATGTGACGGGAGTACGTGAGGAACCGTACTTGTGATGCGTTGGAAGTTGACATGTAGGTGACGCAGTGGAGTGTCAGGTGACGTGACAAGGTCACGATGTAGCTTGGGAATGGTCTGGAGTTATATGGCGTGACATAAGGTATTGTGGTACGTGCTGTAGTAGTGAGATGGCTGTAGTCTAAGGCGATGAGTGTCTCCTTGTAGTCGACTTATGGCCAGGAGTATGTGCTAAGTGGCCAAGAAGTATCAGAGTAGTGCAGCGGAAGCATGATTGGGCAACGTCATGAAGTGACGTGGTCAATCATGAAGCTGTGCTGTGACGGGTTAGGATGTATGTGAGGTGACGTGACAGGGTCACGGTGTAGCTTAGGATTAGTCTCGAGTTATATGGCGTAACATAAGGTGTATTTATGGACAGAGTCCCATCGTGTCAAGTGTTGGGATGAACTGTCAAAGAGGTATGGCTAGCATGAAGGATCGTGCTAGCCGGGTTGTGAGAAGGTTGGTAACGGAGTATGGCATTCGCCATACTAGCCTGTGACCAATGTATTAAGTGATGGTCTTAAGGGATAAAGGGGTAAGGTACGTGTGTTATCTGATTAAACACACGTGCCGGACGGATTCACCATATATAATGGGTAATTTGTCCTAAGTATGGTTACATGGTGCTTCAGCCTCGGAGTGGCTTGGAGCCGTGTAGGGCAGATGGATGGCCATGAGAAGTAGAATGAGCTAAGATACATGAGGGTAATGATGAGGGTACTTTCTAAGAATGGGATGCATGACTTAGTCAGTCTAAGTCATGCGTTGGAACATGGTTAACGAGGAGAATGAGACAGAAGTCTTAGTGTCTTAATCCTAAGGTGAATCATGGGTTCACCCCTAGCGAGTAAGCACTCAAGGTAGAACGTAAGGTTGAAAGAAGTGGTAACTGTAATGGGTCCCCGAAGGTCTTATCCTAGTAAGGGACACGTAAGGGCACAGGATAGAAGGAGAGTGTTCTAAGTAAAGTATAGCTCTATGTCTAGTTCAGCTATTTAGGCACTAGATAGAGAATGACGTAAGGTTATGTATGAATGTAGGTGCCATCTGACACGCGCATGAATGGACTGCATGATATGAAACTAGCATGGAGTCCAGGTAAGTGTTACGTTCATGCTCTTCTAGAGTGTTTTCTAAAGTATATAAGAAAAAGAAAGATGAACGCTTTTCTCCATGAAAGATGCTTTACGAAAGGACACGAAAGATGTTTTTAAAGAAAGCATGTTAAGTATTGAAAGTATAAGTATGTACGGCCCCTCCTCGGCAACCCCTTTTTACGCACCCAAAAGTATTAATTGTATGCATGTCAATGGATAACTATACGATGTATCTATTGTACGTATTTTCTAAAGAAAAGAAAGGAAGCCTCGAGGCCCTACCCTGAGCTTCGGACCCGATGCTTTGATCGATGCGAAGAAAGTGTTTTAAAACTTGCCCCTGAGAACCGATGTTAAAATGTCCCTACGAACTGATGCTTTAAATGATGCCACGAAAGATAATGTTTAAGCCTATGTTTTTTAAACGATGTTTTTCCATGAATGAACTGTTAAAAGAAAAGAAAAGATGATGCTCGTTTCTGCTCAAATATAGATTAGAAACGAAATGAAATGAAAGCCTCAGCTCTTTAGAGCTAACATGAAATGAATGAAAGAAAGAATGAATGTATGAAGATACGTAACAGCCATATGAAATGAATGAAAGGGGTACCCAACCAATGAATGAATGGGCAGATTGCAATGCCGGGCAGTAGTATCTGGTAGTGCACCCAGTGTTGCACCCTAACGGAATGACATTCCAACCCGTGGCCACGGGCGAATCCATCGGCCCAAAAGGCCGCTAACCCCAGCACGCGGGGCGTAACAACGTGCACCGGCCTATGAAAGTGAAAGAAAAGTAAATGTATGAATGCATTACATTCTTCAAGAAATGAAGGCAGTGAGGGGGGAATGTTTTACGAAAAGAAAAGCATGTTTAAAGATGACAAGCCCTCGTCCACTGATGTTTATGAAAGAAAGCATGTATGCATGTACGTATAGTATGTATGGAATGATGAATGCATGAATGAAAACCTACGTTGCTATATTTTAACGGTATGAAGTAACGCTTACTGAGTATTCGACTCATTTTAATTTTTATGTGTGCCCCTCCCCCCACAGGAAGCTAAATGGGCAGTACGCCCAGGAGGGACACAGCCAAAGGGAAGGAGCACGGAGATCTAGGCATGAAGGTTTTAAATGTACGAAAAGGCCTTTTTATATTAAAAGTTTTATTTCCCACTCCAAAATTCTTTTGTCATCAAAGCCTATTTTATTTTATAACGTAGAGTCTTGCACATTGAGAAGGACAATAAAAGGTTTAAATCGGACGGTAATTCCCGTCGTCTTTTTCTAAAATATTTTTATAAAAAGACCCACCACAAGGACGGGCGTGACACCTACTGGTAGAGATCATCCTCATCATCATAAGAAGTGCTGCTTTGGGTCTCATTAGCACTTGATTGGCACCTACTTGAATATTGCTTATATAACCAATCAAGAATTCCCCTTAATCGTGCAACAAGCTCGGACGCTCGCTAGGGGCCAAGAAAATCAATAAAACAACTCTAAAACTTCCAACTTGGAGCGCGGGTCAAGCATAGCTACCACATGCCATAAACAAGATTTTGTTCACTTTCTTAAAATACCACCAATATTTGTCATATTTCATTGACATCTTTCCTAACAGAGTTGCTAACTTCTTATGAACACTTTTGGAAAATTTGTTCAAATAGCTATATAGTGTAGCAATTTCTTTAATTAACAAATTTGAAGTTCCATGAGTTGAGTTTGAAATCCATAAAGTGACATCAAAGAAAATCTTCAAAAAGTATATGAAGGCCTCTATGGTTTCCCAATCCTTGGGTTTTGGTTCGCCTCCTCGTGCCTCCCATAAATGTGGTACAAATTGATTGTCTTCATCTTACATTAGGTCAAACGCCGTACAATATTTTAGAGCCGCACTCAAATAAATGTGGTACCCCATTGAAGTATGGATGACTCGATCTCTCCTCTTGTTGTCGTCCCTTTATGATAAAAAACTTGTATAAATTTTATTATTGTTTTATACAAGTTCCAATTCTTATCAATAAAATGAGTTGTTATGCATATATAATTAAGATTTTGAATCGAGGTCTATAAATTAGTGGTGATGCAAATGTTATAAATAGATGTCATGAACATATCCTTATCAGCTTGTTCTTTTCTAACATGCAAACAATCTCGTATAATAGTAATGCCAGAAGGGATTGGAAATCCGGGCTTAACTATGGCCATAAAGTACTCTTTAAACTCTTGACATTCAATAAATCTAAATGGCAATTCATCTAGAATTATCATAGAAACTATTGCCAAATAGTTTATACGCTAACCTGGATGTATTAAGGTTTTAAAATCTGCTTCAATATTTAAAACACTATCCATGTACTTAAAAATATATATATATATATATTTATATTTATATAAAATATGAATGCAATGGCTAGTTTATTTATTTTTCTTAGTTTGGAAGAAAAAGAGTATTAATGTCTAAAAATTATGCTTTTAAAAAAATATATTTTTCAGACGAGAAATTTTTTGGAATGATTAACTATGATCACTAATACACAACTTTTAGAGCAACTAAAATTAAATAAGCTAAATCATCAATTTGTGTTAGGGAAGACCTTCTAATCAAGCTTTGACACATCAGCATAAATATTAAAATATATGAAAATTAATAACATCAGGAAACAACCATGATATCCTTTCCTCACTGTTTTCACATGTAAATACTCTGTACCCTCCAAAAAACAATGCCAAAGAAACTGCTAAAAGGACTTTGTTTGAAATACATACATACTACATACATACATACATATATATCTATTTAATTATATAAAAGTGAAGTTTTAACTGGCTGACTTGGCATTCATACCGCATTAGTCGGTCAATTCAAAATTTGCCAATTAGTTGAGTTAGTTTTTTCGCATGTGACCCTTCGCAAATATTCTGAAGATCGCAACGTTTAGTTTCGAACTCTTCTCCCGAGTCCTTTTATATGATCCTTAACATCTTTCAGAAACCTATGCATATTCATCACAAGACAACGCCTAAACCAATCTAAAATATTCTGAAGATCGATACCACCAAGTAAAAACACCACCCTCCGACCGATCTGAAAGAAACCCCGAAACCAAAACAAATGTCTCAAAACCCATCAAAATCAAAAAGAAACTCCACCCGGCTCCCACTCTGAATCCAACCGCCGGCTCCCACTCCGAATCCAACCGCCGGCCCCACGTAAAACCCGCCATCGCTAAACCCGAATGGTGAAGGCGCGTAATATGGCACCGAATAAGAAAACCTTGGGCTCGACGTTCTCGGCACTGAGTAACTCCTCGATGAAGAAGACGATGAGGACTGTGAGGAAAACGACCTCCCACCCATTCTGCCTCCCGTGGACATGTATATTTTTATTCAAAAATATGCATATAATTTCCTGCCGTCTGGTGAATGAGTTATGGTTGGCGAGGACTAGACGAGGAAGGGGGAGACAAATTGGGAAATTTTGCTTCCATTTCAATGGGGGCACTTCAAGCAAAGAAGCAGTGGCCATGGAATTTAGTGACGATCGGGATTATGGGTTTTGGAGAGGGGGAGAGAGAGAATGGAGTGAGTTATTTTCGGGTTCTGGTGAGGAAGAGAGTGTGATGGGGGCAGTGGAAACTTCCATTTTAATGGGGGCGATTCAAGCAAAGAATCAGTGGCCATGGAATTCAGTGACGATCGGGATTATGGGTTTTGGAGAGGGGGGAGAGAGAGAATGGAGTGAGATATTTTTGGGTTCTGGTGAGGAAGAGAGTGTGATGGGTGTAGTGGAAATCTGGGTGATTCTGAAATGGACGAGCTATGGCCACGGAGGCGTGGCCCATCTCATCTGAAACAAAGAGTCATTTTCATCGAGAGAGAGACAGACCGGTGAGGGAGGGCAGGTTTATTTCTACGTGGCTCTCATTGTGGTTCGTATACGTGGCATCACTGTAACGAGAAATGATAGAGCACTGAAAAATTATATACACGAGCATAGAATCTGTGTAATGTCCAAATTGTTGTGTATGAGGGAGAGAAATTTAGAGAGAGACCAAATTTGAAATTTTATAGTGAGCAATTCTTTATTTGTGGGAGTGTCATTTTACTCCTTGGAAAATCATCCGGTAAAAATTTCTTATCCTTTTCAGAGTTTCGTTTCTAGAAATTGAATCTTTAAATTTCCAGTTGTGTAGGAATATTTTTTTTCGGATTTCCTTCCAACTTTTCTTTAAAATCTAAAAAGTGTCGTGAAATTGGCAAGGTGGAGCATATATTTTCTCTGTATCATACTAATATAATCTATTCTACATTGTTTAATATATATATATATTACATTTTTAATATTATAAATTGACTATGAAATATTTATTGGTAAAGTGAACTCTTTTATATATTCATGTTCTATTTTGTATATATTTGATATACATTTTTTTAATATTTGTGAAAATGATTATGTATAATAAACTATTTAAAGTTATAAAATTCAACATAAATAACGACCCGCGCATTGCGCGGGTTATAGGCTCGTATATATAAATATACTGTTATAGATATAGATATAGATATTTCCCTCTTCTTATAAACTTCATTTTCTTCTCGAAGTTTTCTTCTTTTCCTTTGTCTTTCTTGATCAGAGAGATTTAGAGCAAAAGAAATACAAAATAAATGGCAGATGCATTTGATGAAGATTGTGATTATCTATTCATGAAGATAGTTCTTACTGGAGACTCTGGGGTTTGGAAACGATGAATTCCGGTTAGATTCCAAGCCCACCATTGGGGTTGAATTTGCTTACCGGAATATAAAGTTTGCAATCCTTTCTTTATCTGTGTTTTTTTTGTTTCTTTATCACCCACCTTTCGTTTAGATTAATCAACCTTCTTCTATGTTGAGGGATTATAAAAAAACAAATATATAGATTATGAAAAACAAATTAATAAATCTAGAAACATATATAACAATTATAAAACAGCTAAGCTGAGGGATTTTCTTGTTTTTATTATTATTATTATTATTGGAGAAACTCAGCTAAAGTTGCTTGGAGTTTTGGCGTAGCGGAAGTGTAAGGATAATAATTCCAGTAGGAATTCTGTGTTTGCCACTACAAAGAAATCAATGAAAAAATAAAATCTACAGGAAAGTTGCAACTTTCTTTTTCCGAAATTGCCATATTGGTATGCTCATGGCCCACCTCTGGCTTCTTGCGTTCTGCATTAACTTTCTCCATTGATATTTTCCCCTATGTTGTAATCATAATTAAGAAGAGAAAGATAATATTAATCCAACTCCGATGGGACCCAGAAGCCGCGAGAAATCTGATTTGGGTATATAGTTTGCTCTTCTAGTTCTAGCCTGCTTCTTCTGCAGTTTGTGATGGTAGAGCCTTCTGACGGCCACTGCCTATGGATGTGCTTGGCCAGGGAACTTGAGAACTGGTTATTTGCTTCTACAACAGCTTCAAAGCAGCCATGATCTTAGGAAACATGGGTCTCAATTTTGGATCTCTAAAATGTTAAATTGAGTCTTTTGTTAGGAATGCATAAAGGAATTTGAGTATGCTCGTTACACTATAACAACCAGAATAAACACAAAAATAGAATTCCGATCCAACACTACTAATTCATAAGAGAATTTAACCTTTTATGATCTTTCTCAATGGCACTATCATTATCTACTCGGGCAACAGTTTATACTCAAGTGTTTAATTTTTAAAGAGAGCAAAGGGATCATTCCTTGGTAGGAATGAATTGGACAAGGAAGATAAGAAGACAAGCCTTAACCAAATGGTTGCAAGAAGTGGTAGTAGTTTATACATGGTATTAACAGTTGAAACTCAATAATTCGTGATGTAACATGCAAGGTAGCCAGACATTGATAGCAAAATTAATAGCAAGAGAAAATCAATATTACTTGCACATCCATTTTTCAGATAGCAGTCAGAAGTTGCAACTGCTTGCATCGGTCTTTTGAACAATCTGCAAACATTGAACAAATAAATATTCATCTGCCTATATATATATTCATATTCTTAATCAGTTTGCACTTCTAGCCTGCTTCTTCTGCAATTTGTGATGGCAGAGCCTTCTGACGGACACTGCCCAGGGATATGCTTGGCCTGGGAATTTGAGAACTGGTTATTGGCTTCTGCAACGGCTTCAAAGCAGCCATGATCTCAGTAAACGTGGGTCTCAATTTTGGGTCTCATTATGACCCCAAAGCTACAAATGTCACACCTGCATATTGTATACATGATGTAATTAAAACCTTCCATCCAGGGTGAGAAACAAGATACTGCATTGAAAAAGGCTTACTTTGCATTTGTAGGTTCATTTCTTAACACATCTGGGGCCATCCACTCAACCTGAAGGAGTGAAATACAAATATTAACTTTTCAATACCAGTTTCAAAGGTTGCATACTTGCAATCCAAGACACAAAGAAACAAGTCAATTATCAAGAAATCAAAGCATATTGCAAGATGCATGACTACATAACAGGCATGACAGATGATGGTGATATTTCAATAATGTTAAAATTAACTTTTTAACATTATTGTATAAATTATATGGTTGTACAACTACCACCAGATGCAGCCACCAAGAGGACATATGCTGTTCAAACCTTTGGTGAGAAGTGTATAAACCTTTCCATTAAAAAGAACTGGACTTTCTAAGATCTGTTTTCATGAAAGTATTTTCTTCTACTTTCCAAAAGCCCTACCATTCAAAAGCCTCTTTTGAAGCCATTTCATTGGTTGTGTGTCCATGTCCGTGTGCGGAAGTGTGTACAAGTGTGTGCTGTGTTACTTTCAAGTAAATCAATGCCTGTTAAGAAAAAGGAATAATCGCCTACTATGCAGCTAGAGCATACAGATTGATAAGTCAGGTTACTAATAAGGGCTTTTGTTTGTAATTTTAAATATGGAACACGTTGTCTTCCATAAATCTGTGATAAGACCATAAATGACTATGGTCAGAGCAAGAAAGTTTACATACCTGGGAAGAAATTCAGTGACAATTGAAAGATTTGGGGGACGTGTTACAGCTCCCATGAAGAGCACAGCATTGGGATGCCTAAGTCTTTTCATTAACAGCACCTTGAAATTCAAACCACAAGAAGAACAAATGGTTTCAACAAAAATACTCCACATACTTGAGAGATAATAATGACAGCTAGCAAAAGTCTAAGTTGAGAGGAAGAAATCACAGGTACACTTTCCAAAATCTTGATCAAAATCCCGACAAATGTCCAGGCATCTGATCAAAATCACTTATTTTTAGAAATTTTCAGCCGAATAGAGATTCAAACCAATGACCTTCCTTTCAGTCTTTGGACTTAGCCAGAATGATGTCTGAGGATGATGGAAGATCAATTTGGATGTTTTGGATTTCTATCTTCTATGCCAGAATACTAATTATTAGTCCATTTTAGTGTTTGAATCATAAAAATCGGATTACTTTGATTCATTACAAACTTACAAGCACCTTCTTGACAGCTCTTATAAGCATTGGGACTCTCCAAAACAATACCATGAGACAGGTTTGCTTGTTTCCAGACATTGATTAGGTGGATACGAATAGCAAAAACATGAAGAAAGACATGGCATGCCAACATATATTGGGTTTGAAGATCAACGCAATCTAATGTTTGTGCGCTCGGCCCACCTCACTGAGAATTAGAGCCAATTATTTGCTATGAGAAATGGCATCCATCTCTGCTTGGTTTACAACTTCTTCTCCCTTTCAACTTGAGAACAAGAGTAGCAGTTCTTTTCTATTAGCAAACTCAAAAAACTCATAAATCATACATTGCATAATTGCCAAAATCAATTTTTTTACAATGATTTGAGGTGTGATCTTGGCTTATGGAACTCACTAAAATTCCAACAGTTCTTCCACGCATCAATGTCTTATATTAACTTGAAAGTGGTTTGATACATTTAGTTAAATGCAGTAAGCAAAACAATAGCAAGAGAAAAGCAATATTACTTGCACATCCATTTTTCAGATAGTAGTCGGAAGTTGCAACAACTTGCATCAGTCTTTTGAATCATCTGCAAGCTTTGAACAAATAAATATTCATCAGCCTATATGGCTATATATATTCATGTTCTCAATCAGTAAAATAGAGGATTTTGTTTTTCTATACCGATTTCTGTATTTATGCAATCGACGATCTGACAAGAAGCAAATCCATAAATGAAAAAATAAATAAATCCATACATGGAAAAAACAAACACGACAAAGGAACAAGATATACAAACATATGGACTTTAAAAACTGAACATAAAAGTAATATTATGATTCGATCAATTCCTACTTCTAGGCATATTGCTAATTGGCATAGAGACAAGGCCTTGGAACATGCAATTTTTCCTTAGCAGTTGTCATACTACTGATCTTGACAAAATTAGAGGAAAAATATCTAGTTATGTAGCTGTTTTGGAGCCCGATCATTTGTCAAGTTCAACAATTTCCAATATGAAAAGAAAAAATTGCATGTTCGAAGACCTTCTCTCTTTGCTTGGAGATTTAGAAATCTTAACAAGGACTTGTTATGTGGTTATGTAATTCCAACGAGAACAAAAAAACCACAAGAAGAATAGCTAGACATTCAGCATAGCAACCAGAGTCCCAGTATGCAATAGGAGTGATGGGGTCTCTCCAACGCGACCATTCAACATTCAAAGGAAATTTGGATCAGAGCCAGAACAAACTTACCTTTGGATTTATTCCTCCGTTTCTGTCGCATAAATGTATCTGTAATTAAATAGAACACAAGGGATGTCGGCTATCGTGCGCCACTCTCCTCTCTGATCTTTCTTGCAGCGTTGTTCCAGCAGAGGACATCCACAGATTTCAAGTTTCTGTAGTGAGGCAGGTAGGCCATTCTTTGGTAAGGACATCAACTTTTGGCAATTAGAGACTTCAAGCTCTAGGAGTGACGGAGGCAGGCCATCCTTTGGAAAACACATGAGCTTCTCGCAGTCTTCTATCTGGAGTGTTTTAAGAGAGGTGAGTTTTCTTAAGTCCTCGGAAGACAGGCATTCCAGATTCGAAAAATATGAGATGCGGAGGCTTGTTAGAGAGGCAGGCAACGTCATCTCTGGAAAGGACACCAGATTCTGACATCCACCAATTTCAAGTTCATTAAGAGAAGTGAGGTTGTCCAGCCCCCAATTGAACAAGGCTTCTGTTATTTTAAGATGAGAGATCTCAAGTGTTGTTAGGTTTGTGGGAAAACCTTCTTTGGGAAATGATAAAATGCTCGGACAATTCCGTATTTTCAAATCTCGAAGAGAGGTGAGGTTGTGTATGCCATTCTGCAGTACCTGCATTTTCTCATAGTTAGATATATCAAGCCGTCTCAGGTTGGAAGGGAGGAGCAACAATTGAAGCTTCGGACAGTTGTCAATACTGAGGTGTTGAAGAGTGGCAGGTAATTCTCCGCTTGATGTTAAGGATTCAAGGGATGGACAGTTGTAAACAAACACAATTGTTTGTATCATTTTCATCATCCTCCACCAAATTCCTCATACTTAGCAGCTTTAAAGTTGGAGGCAGATGGCTTCTTGCAAAATGCGTTAGCGAATCACATTTAAATGCCGAGAGATTTCAAAAATGGGAGATCATGTGGCAGTGACCACAAATTCGTAAGCTCCTCACAGTCTATAATACGTAACCGTTCCAACTTTGCCATATCTGAAATCGGTGAAAGTGATCCGAAGAAGTCTATTGATTCGAATGTAAACTTGCTTCCACACACCACCCCTTCGTATTCCCCAATATTAAATTTGCATTTACCTGGAAAGCATGAAAGTGAGACCGCCAACTGCGCACAATGATTTATCACAACTTTGTTTAGTAAAGGAAGGTTGTTTGGTAACTTCCCTAATAGCTTCGGACAATTACAAAGGAAAAGCTCACGCAGATTTGGGAATTCTTCACAAGGACTCCAATTCTCCCACTCCTTCATATCATTGAAATGCAATGTCTCTAAATTACCACCACAAAATTCAGAACCAACACTCTTCACGTTAGCCATGCCCCAAATCTGAAGATTTTTGAGTGATGGTAAATATTGCCCCAATGGAGGTAATGATGTGCACTTGTAACAATTTTCTAATCTCAAGGAGACCATACTAGGAAAAGAAGGAGATATTAACCAATTAGGAAATTTTGTACCACCATAGTTATATATAACCAGCTTCGTCAAAGCGTTATGAGATCGTAGCCCATTTAGTACCTCTAGTTCACTTGTCGTGTCTTTCGACTCATCAATATTGTCCCTACTCCATTCCAACGACAACACATCAATTTTCATCTTTTCAATTAATTTTGCATCTTTTGCATCCTTCGATTCAATCACATTCTCTAATCTTGAAATGCAGAGTGTCCCTTTAAGATGCTTCAAAGGTCCAAGCTCCTTTATTCCAGAGCAACTGTCTTTTCCCAGAACCAGATTAGACAGTGTTTGAAGACAAGTTAGTTTACCTGTTTGCATAGGCATTCCTTCCAAACTATCTGCACCTTCAATGTTGAGGTGACACAGGTTGACCAAGTTTCGAAACATTGAAGGTAATTTCTTTAGACAATTACAGTTCTCCAACAACAATGTTTGTAAGTTGTATAAACTAGTTATTGATTCTGGCAGGAGTCTTATTTTAGTTCTTGAAAGGTTAAGGTACCGCAATTGCTTCAAATTACCAATAGAATCTGATAGCTCCGTTATGCAGTATCCGTCGAAAGATAACACCCTTAAACAATGTAATGTCGGAACCAATTCAGAAGGAACATGATGAGCCAAATAGCAATAACCTGGATCTGGTAGCATGAGAGGTAAGAATGTACGTAAACTACTTTTGAATTTAGAAAAAACCTCGAACTTTTTAGTTACATCATATTGGCTTCCCAAATAAGATGAGTGGCGTGCCTTTATAGGAATATCCCCATTTTGACTACTCCCAATTCTGTCTTCCATTCTATAGCACGTATCGCCTGCAACTGATTGAGCTAAATCATTGATGAGGTCATGCATCACAAATTTTGATTCATTAATACGTGACTTTTGGAAAAATGATCTTGACAACAGAACGTGAAAATACTCAGAACCCAAATCTTCCATTTTCTCTTCAGGGGATTGAATCAGACCTTCTGCCATCCATAATAGAACCACCTCCTTCTTTTCAAATTCATAGTCCTTTGGTAGTATTGAACAGTAAGCAAAACACCTCTTTAAATGTGAAGGTGGATGGTGATAACTTTGTTGAGTATTGTGGAAACTGGTCCACCGCTCGAGCGGAGTCTCAAACCACTCGAGCGAAGTTAGACAGATTGGTCCGCTCGAACATCGCTCGACAGACAGCTCGAGCGAAGTCAGGCAGAGTGGTCCGCTCGAAGATCCGCTCGACTCATGGCTCGAGCAAATGCGGGAAACAGGTTCGCTCGACGCGCGCTCGACATGCAGCTCGAGCGAACAACGCTAATTCTGAATTAATTAGGGTTTCTGCCGCATAACATATAAGTGTGATATTTTTTGACTTGTAGCCGTACTGTGCGTGAACAGTAGTCGCCCAACTAATGTATTTGTGATTCCTCAAGTAATACAAATCCTCTACAGCTCCGGTGGACGTAGGCAATTTGCCGAACCACGTAAATCATTGTGTCGTGTGTGATTGCTTCTTGTGTGTGTTTGTTTTACGTTATTGTCATCGTTTTTTACAACAAACTTAACATAAGAGCGGGAACAATACCACTTCTCTTCTCTGGTATATCCCATATCTTACTTTTCAAAACTTTTTCCCACTCATTGCGGTCTTGTGTACCGTGTAAGAGACCTCCAATAGTTTTTACAGCCAAAGGCAAGCCTTTACACCTTCTGACGATTTCCTCCCCTATATCTTTAAGGTCTGGATGTGCACTAAAGTCTTTTGCATCCAATACATGTTGGGAAAATATTGACAAACAAGCATCAGTTGGCAACAACTCCAACATAAATGTTTCAATTTTAATGGTTCCTATCTTTGATGATACTCCCTGATTACGAGTTGTGACGATAATACTACTTCCTAGAGCCCCTGCTTGAAAAGGGACGTAGTTGATCCCAATCCACATAGTTATCGTTCCAAACATCATCAAGAATGACTAGAAACCTCTTCCCATATAGTTTCTCCTTGAGTTTGACTTGTAACCAGTTTAAATCCTTGCCATCACAATTTTCAGAGCTCATGATAGATTGTAAAATTGTTTTTGTAACCCTAACAATATCAAAATCTTCGGAAACACAAGCCCATGCTTTCAGATCGAAAAAGCTCTCCACTTTTTTATCATTGTATACAAGCTGGGCCAGTGTTGTCTTTCCGATACCCCCCAAACCAACTATAGGAATCACATTGGGTATTAATTTATTCAAAGCATCACTATGTTTTTCACTTGTCAATAATTCAAGTATAGCCTCTGCGACTTTCTCCCTACCGTATATGTGATCTTCGGTCACCACAGAAGTTGAGGGAGGTCTCTCTCTTCTTTTGTTTGGCATCGGACTTATAACATTTTTCAACAAATTAAGTTGATCTTTTTGTGCCACAAGATCATTAAATCTAGCAGTGATTTTCTTTATCTTTAAACACAGCCTAATCTTGATCTTAACAGAACTTGGAGTTAAACATGTACAACAAGTAGGGACGAGATTTTGTACCATACTAGCGCTAGGCTAACTTTCACCAGCCATCAACTTGCGTTGCAAAGCTGCTTCCGTGGCGACCTCATCCAATATATCTTCCACGTCGTAGGCCAAGTCTTTGAGATCATCAAGCCAATCTTTCACTGTATTTTCAGTGTGTTGCTTCTCCTCTGCATCATCAAGCACCTCTCGAATTATTTTCATGGTTTTGCCCCACTTCTCCAGCTGTTTTCGAAGTCCCTCTCGGTGAGCAAATTTCAGCAACTCGGGAGACGCCAGTCGGTCAAACAACACTTCAAGGATTGCAGAAAGAAAGAGCTCTGCCATTGTTTTCGTCGGAGAAAGGAATTGAATTAAGGACAAAGTATGCAAAGATTAGCAAAACGTACATTCAGAAGAAAGAAGTCTCTAGTTTCTTCTGCCAAAAAGCTAAGAGCAGTCTGATCACAAATTTATGTCTTCTTTCTCATGTGTTGTTCTAGACGACATGGAAGAAAAGTATCAAGTGCTTCTGATTTACAAAACATGGAAGGAAAGTATCATGTGCTTAATTCTCTGCACGCCATGAAAGGAAAGTATCATATTGTTCTAGACGATAGGGGACGAAAGTATCATCATTTGCTTTTTCTTTTGGTGATGATTCTTCTTCTTTCTGTTTTTTATCTTAGAGTTAGAATCAACCAATATTTTAAGAGTTATAAAACAAAAATGACACTTTTAAAAGTCTTGAGTCTGTATTAATTTGATGTAATGTATATTAAAATCTTTATGTTCTTGATCTAGACGACATGCATGGAAGAAAAGTATTATGTGCTTCTGATCTATAAGTCATGGCCAAATGGAAGTATCATTTGCGTAATTCTCTGCAAGCCATGGAAGGAAAGTATGATCATATGCTTAATTCTCTGCACGCCATGAAAGGAAAGTGTCATGTTCTTCTAGACGATAGGGGAGAAAAGTATCATGTGCTTTTTCACACCATTGAAGGAAAGTATAAAAAAAAAAAAACCCAAAACTTGTAAAAAAATTTGCTAGACGAGATGGAGTAAGGTCTTCTACAAAACTCTAATGGTGCATTTAGATGGTTATTTGGGGACACAGGAGGATTTGGATTTGGGTCTGTAAAATCAAAATTCTTGTTTATGCCATGTATTAAAATTTGGATCTGGATCAAAACTAAACAAGAATTTAAACTTTTCAAAATCTTCGGGTCGAAATCTAAATATAAAGTATTCTATCCAAACGTGACCTAGCATCATTTAGTTATACAAACAACCTTAATTAATCTCATATCATATCATCTAATCAATAATAGTCACTTCTTTAATTATTAAGTTAAAATAAAATAAAATATGTGAGCGGTCAACTTGAGGGAACAAACTCAGGCAACATAGTATCATTTTCCTTTACCAATTGCAGCCCACTCATCGTATGGAATTACCATCAAGACCAACTGAAAGCTTCAAATTAATGCAACTCTTTTGTAATTGGATAGAATATATGTTAATTTCGTGACTAGGAAAAAGATATATAAAAGGTAAAATATAGTTTATCATCTACACTAAAAGTATTATTATATAATCCACAATCATATATATCCACGGTCATATATATATATATGCATAATACAACATATATGAAGTGCAGTTTCACATGTCAACCAATTATATAGCGGCCTCTTAAATTAAGTGATATCAAAGACGTCATCTACTGAAAAAATCTCAGATGAAGATTATCATATTTAAAAACAATTCATGAGTCTTATTATTGACTTTTAAATAGGGTAGTGTTACAGTCACAAACTGATGTGACTTTATGTGATCTGTCGGATCTACTTTACAAGAAAAATAACTTTACAATCTGACAAACCACATGAAGCCATAATCATAAAAAATTTCAATTTTTATTTGTTGATAAATATATTTACTTTATTTTAATTCTTGAGGCTAGATCAGAGGCCATGGCTCCTCTGTCTCTATGTAGATCCACCAATGCTTCAAATTATTTGTGTTTTTGCAGGTCAAATAAGGGAGATGACTGTTCGGGTCTTTCCAGCACTCGCCCCATCGGGAGGATGCCCAGCCGCCGATCTTCAAGACTACCAATTCCGGCGTCCATTGGAGTGGCGCGTAGCCCGCACTCGCGGGATGAAACTTCAGGACCCTGTCGGAGCGTGGTCACCACGCACCACCGTGGAGACCGCTTCCGACACCACCCTCGGCCTCTCTGGGCTCCTTAACTCTGGGGCTCCCAAGATTGACCATTGGTTTTCCTCCCCAAGAAACCAGTGCCCTGCACGTGCCACTGCCTACCAACCGAGCACTGTTCACCTGTTTTGATTTTCTGTTTCCTGTTTATTCCGACTCAGTTTTTTGTTGGTGTTTGTTTTTCTGTTTATCTATTCTTTTGTTGACTCGAGTAAGGGGTTGAGCCTTCAGATAGGACGCAATCTGGGGCAAAAGCTATTCGGGAGTGGTGGGCGATGTCATGGCTAGTGATCGTACGACCAGTGCTCGCGAGTAGGTGCTGCCTGCGCAGTGGAGGCTGATGTGTCCGTGCGTGAGCTGGGTGCTCGTGCCGTCAGGGCTCGAGATGCTGATGCTTGCGGTGGGCGTGATGTCCAGGGGTCACACCAGTGCTTGTGGTTCTGTTAGTTGAGTTTGTTAGTGAGTAGTTTGTTTAGTTGTTAATGGGTTTTATTTGTAATTTTCTGTTTATCTTAGGTTTTAATAAAATAGAAATAGGCTATTGGATTTAGTGTCCATAGCAGTGTCCCATACTCTTCCTCCCTAGGAGGACAGAGGGGGTCTTCAAGTTCTATTTTACAGAACGTTTTCTCTTGAAGGAGGAGTTTGTTGAGAAATTAAGACAATGTCCGCCACAAAGAAATTTGTGTGTGGGGAAGCCCCTAAGCTTAGGCGTAGTTTGGCTTATAGTCTGGATTAGTCCATGTATTGATAAGTCACAGCTGTAACTTCGGATTATTTAATTAAACGAGTCTGTTTCTCTCCAAAAAAAAAAAAATGATTGATGAAAATACGATGATTAAAAAATAACTTATGAATAATATTTCTCTTTAAAACATCTTATACAGATAAAATTAAAAATTAAAAAAAATATATAAATGATATTGATAGCTTTTTTTTGCTGGCAAGTTTTGCTACACAACCTCCACCACATTCCATAGTACTCCACATTTTTTTAAATTTTTAAATTTTTTAATATTTTTTTTAAATTTTTATTTTTTTATTTTTTTAAAACTATTTCAAATTTTCTATTCACTATTCATATAAAAAATATTTGACAAAAGAAAAAAATTAAAAAAATATATGGAGTGTGGAGTGTGGGTGAATAGTAGAAAGTTGTGAAGATTTTTTGTTTGCTGACATTATCATTCCAATCTTTCTTTTGGATCTCGAATTTTGTGCCCTTATCTCTATAAGATAAAACAAAAATTGCTTTCTCATTATGTTTCAAGTAGTACTAGAACATATTGGAACACCCAACTCCACCGTTCCACAAAATATATAAGCCAAATCCCATTCAACCTGAGAGTACTATTCCATGAGTATTAGATTATACGCTACAAAAAAAGTAAGCATTTGTGACAGATTATTTGTGACGATAATGATTATTTGCAGCAAAAACAAACTCATTTTGATTGGAAATAGTCATTTTCACAAGAAATAACTGATCATAAATAACCAATTTTCTTGTAGTAATATATATTATATATATATATACACATTCTAACGAAAACATGTGCATGTCCATTGCATAAGTATATCGTGTCTACTTAAAGCATATAAGTTAGTAATCAAATTACTTGTTAAAAATAAAGAAGAAAAGGAAGATAAACCACCGTAATAGTAGCGAAAGCACCTGACTAGGCGTACTAAAACAAGTCAGACTATGATGAGATTTTGATATTTGGTGAAGAAATATTCTATTCATCATCCTCTTATTCACCATCGACTTATGCAATGGCAGAACCAGACATTTTTATGTGGAGGGACTAATTTTTATAATGTGTAATGTTTATATAAAATAAAAAGAAATAAATCTTATATTTAGTTCCACGTTAAATCGTAATATAATAACTATATATGAAAGTTACATATCAATAAAATTACCTAATTTAATAGAGCTTTTGTTTCGCAAAGAAAATATATAATTTGTCATATACATGTAAAAATAAAAATTTAAAAAGCACAACTTATCACCCTCTTTAGATTTCTTATGACATTCTTTCATAGAATAATATTTATCCATTATCAATCTTTGTAATTATTTTAAAAATTTGTTCTCGATAAAAACTAACAGGCGAATTTTTATGAGTTTTGCTGTGTACAAGCAAGTTTGCGTACTAATCTGCGTACTAATGCTGTTGTCTTTATATTCTAAATTCAAATTAGCACTGTTTTCAATAAAGTTTACTTTCTGACCAAACATATTGAATGGTTGCACGTATTAGTGCGCGAAATCGCTTACAACTAGATTTTTCTAATTTTTATAACTCATCTTTCATTCTAATTTATACAAGTTTCATGTCAAATCTGAATATTTTGATGTCAGATAAGTATATAATACTATAATTGAGATATGAAATAATTTTTTACTTGCTTATTATTTATCCTCCAATCAGCAAAACGTACGTTCAGAAGAAAGAAGTCTTTGGTTTCTTCTGCCATAAAGCTAAGAGCAGTCTGATCACAAATTTTTGTCTTCTTTCTCATATGTTCTTCTAGACGCCATGGAAGAAAAGTATCAAGTGCTTCTGACCTACAAGCCATGGAAGGAAAGTATCATGTGCTTAATTCTCTGCACGCCATGAAAGGAAAGTATCATATTCTTCAAGACGATAGGGGACGAAAGTATCATCATGTGCTTTTTTTCTTTCTGTGATGATTCTTCTTCTTTTTTTTTTTCTTTTTTTTTCTTTTTTTTTTTTTTAGAGTTAGAATCAACCGATATTTTAAGAATTATAAAGCAAAAATGATACTTTTAAAAGTCTTGAATCTGTATTAATTTGATGTAAAATGTATTAAAATCTATATGCTCTTGATCTAGACCCCATGCATGGAAGAAAAGAATTATGTGCTTCTGATCTACAAGTCATGGCCGAATGAAAGTATCATGTGCGTAATTCTCTGCACGCCATGGAAGGAAAGTATCATATATATGCTTAGTTCTCTGCACACCATGAAAGGAAAGTATCATGTTCTTCTAGACGATAGGGGAGAAAAGTATCATGTGGTTTTACACACCATTGAAGGAAAGTATCAAAACCCTAAACTTGTAAAAAAATTTGCTAGACGAGACGGAGTCATGTCTTCTACAAAGACTCTAATGGTGAATTTAGATGGTTATTTGGGGATCCAGGAGGATTTGGATTTGGGTATGTAAAATCGAAATTCTTGTTTATGCCATGTATTAAAATTTGGATTTGGATCTGGATCAAAACTAAACAAGAATTTAAACTTTTCAAAATCTTCAAGTTGAAATCTAAATATAAAGTATTCTATTCAGGCGTGACCTGTCATCGTTTAGTTATACAAACCATCTCAATTAATCTCATATCATCTTGTCTAATCCATAATATTCACTTTCCTAATTATTAAGTTAAAAAAAAATAAAAAATGTGAGCTGTCAACTTGAGGGGACAAACTCAGGCAATATGATATCATTTTCCTTTACCAATTTCAGCCATTACCATCAAGACCAACTGAAAGCTTCAAATTAATGCAACTCTTTTGTAATTGGATAGTATATATGTTAATTTCGTGACTAGTAAATAGATATATAAAAAGTAAAATACAATTATCATCTACAACATATACTAAATGATTTCACATGCCAACCACTTATATAGCGCGCGGCCTCTTAAATTGAGTGATATCAAAGTGTGACAAAATCTCAGATGAAGATTATCATATCTAAAAACTATTCATGAGTCTTATTATTGATTTTTAAATATCATAAAAATACTAATATGGGAAATTAATGCTACTTCAAAAAATTTAATAAATATTAAATGTATGAGTTGCACATTTATAGATATTCATATTACGTATAGGCCAAAATTTTGGGGTTTTAAACTTATAAGTTCAATTTCATAGATTTTTTTTTTAATTTTTTAATTTTTTTAATATATATAATTTTATAGATTATGGAGGCACAGTTTTGGATTTTTTAAAATAACGAAGAAACTTTCTGCATATTGTTATATATGGAACTCAATAATTTTAGGTGGAAATGAAAGAGAGTTTTATATTTATTTATTTATTAAGAATTTTAAGAGATTTTTAGACTTTTCTAAGTAATCATAAAAATTTTCAATTTTTATTTGTTGATAAATATATTTACTTTATTTTTATTCTTGAGGCCAGAGAGGCCATGGCCTAGCTCCCTCTGTTTCTATGTAGATCCACCAATGCTTCAAATGATTGTTGAAAGTATGATGATTAAAAATAACTTATGAATAATATTTCTCTTTAAAACATCTTATACAAAGAAAATTAAAAATTAAAAAAAAATATATATATATAAATGATATATTGATCGCGTTTTTTGCTGGCATTATTATTCTGATCTTTCTCTTGAATCTCGAATTTTGTCATACCCTTATCTCTCTAAGAGTATTAGTATTGGACTGAACAAAGTTTAGCTAAAATTTAACCAGAGAATTCACTTGTATAAATTTAGCTAGTCACTTTTCAACAATATCAAATAATAGACTCTCCAAATTTATCATTATTATATTAAAATATTGATTTTGACCTTTTCATTTATTTTAATTGTAATTGTAGTTTGAATATTTATTCATTATTAAAAAAGTATACAACTAATCATAATCATAATCATAATATAATGTAATTTTTTAAGGTTGATATTAGATTTTGATTCGATGTACATTTTGTAGAACTAGAACTTGAAGTACTTCAGTAAGACGATGTCACGTCATTGAAATGATAACTGATGGAGACTGGTCGCCTTCTATTGTTGAGTTTGGGATTTGGGCACTTCGAGCTTTTAAGATAAAGAGGAATTTCCAGGAGTTGTGAGCTCATGTGAAACAAATAGCATACAGGAGAGGAAATTTTTTATGCCAAAATAATATTATAATTGAGATATGAAATAATTTTTTTCTTGCTTATTAATATTTTTTTCTTGCTTATTATTTATCCTCCATCATGTACACTAACACCCTTAGTATACGTGTTTCGCTGTAATACTTAGCCGGAAAAACCTGTACGGAGATAGGAAATAGCCTCTACACCGAGAGGAAAGTTACGCGAGAGATTTTGATTCGATGTACATTTTGGCGCTTCTAATCTATTTGAATTTTGGAATTGTAATAGTTCTTAGATTTTTTATATTTTTTTATAATTGACGTTTATTTTTGTTTCTTTTTCTGACATAAAAATGTGTTTCATTTTGCCACATTTTCTTATAAGAAGTTATGCTCTCAAAAAAATATATTTTTCAGACGAGACAATTCATTTTGCCACATAAAAATGTCTCAATTAGTTTAGGAGAAATAAAATAAAAATAAATAAATGTGGTATTTGGCGTGTGGAATGATGAGTAGCAAAGCTTATATATATAAATATATTTATATAGACACAATAATGTTTAGGAAAATTTCAGATTTGTTATGATCATGAATTTGAATATAATCTTGTTGCAGGTTTAGAGTCATTACCAACTCATACTACCGGGGAGCACTGGGTGCCTTGCTAGTCTATGACAGCCAGGAGAGCAACCTTTGAAAATGTGAAGAAATGGTTGCAGGAGTTCAGACATGGTGGTTGTTCTCATGGGGAACAAATCGGATGATTTTGGTAACTCTAGAGAAATCAGTGAGGAAGAAGGAAACACATAAATGGGATTTAAAGGAGAGAACTCCCTCCTATTATATTCTGTTGTTGTTTGAATTAATAGATTAGCATGCAAACTAAAACCTCGTTTGTTTTTGTGAGTTGAGATTAAAGTTAAAAGTTGAAAAAAATATTATTAGAATATTTTTTTAATATTATTTTTATTTTGAAATTTAAAAATGTTAAATTGTTTATTTTATTTTATGTAGAAATTTAAAAAAGTTGTAATGATTACATGAAATTGAGATAAGTTGTGAAAACAAATGAGGCCTAAGTATTGGATAAATACCGATTGGGCTTGCTAGTAAAATGAAAGATGATCATTTCAGTTTTCCATATCCTGAAAGAGTCAGAAAGATACAATTAAAATATGCAAATTTCAGCATCTTCCCACTCGAATAATTCATCAAATTCACCCTGTACATGTCAGTTTCCATCCTTCTATGCTTCACTACTCCACAGACATCCTATAAAGCTTTCCACAAAAAGAAAAATTTTCAAAACATTGATTACAACAATTTCAATGGGTTTGTATAAACAAATATACAACCTTGAGGATAGCTGCACTGTGAGGGGGAAAAAAGGGAATTGAGAAAAAAGAATCACAATCTCAAATTGGATTGAATGTAGGGAAATCAACCCGTCACTTTCTCAGACTAGTCCAAGGCAATCTAGAACTTCACCCCATATTTTTGCAGTCCAATGACACAGAATATGATGGTATAGTTTGTTTTTCTAGCCTGCTTCTTCTGCAATTTGTGATGGCAGAGGCTTCTGACGGCCACTACCTACGGATGTGCTTGGGCTGGGAACTTGAGAACTGGTTATTGGCTTCTGCAACAGCTTCAAAGCAGCCATGATCTCAGCAAACGTGGGTCTCAATTTTGGGTCTCTAAAATGTTAAATTGGATCTTTTGTCAGGAATGCAGAAAAGAATTTGGAGTATACTCGATACATTGTAACAACCATGATAAACACAAAAATAGAATTCCCATCCTCCACTACTAATTCATAAGAGAATATAACCTTATATGATCTTTCTCAGTGGCATTATCATTATCTGCTTGGGCAATAGTTATAATCAATTTTTTTAAAGAGAGCACAGACATCATGTCATGCATGGGAATTCGAGTCCATCCTAAGTAGGAATGAATTGGTAGCAAGAAGTGGTACAAACAGGGATTAAATGGAATCACATTCGTAATGTTCAAGGCGTGTAGGGCTCCTCCATATAGCGAGAAGTGGTAGTAGTTACTGTAGTGTAAACATGGGAATAACAGTTGAAATTCAATCATTCGCCATGTAACATAAAAGGTAGTGTGTTCTGAAGAATTTGTATGACCTTGATTATGTTAGCATTAGAAGAATTTGTATATGGCCTTGACATGGCTCGCTCTCTCTCTCTCTCTCTCTCTCTCTGAGAGAAAGAGAGAGAGGGAGGGAGAGACAGGTTGGTTTCCCAGGGTTTTGACAGGGTTCAAGTGACACAACCTGGGCTGCACTCCCGTCAGCGTGTTACTGGAGCAAGCATGTATTAATTAGCTATGGTTAAAGTGTAAGGTAAGACAACAAAAGCGTTTGTGCATTGGACTTCTCGAATCAGCATAACAATATAAACAATTAATGAGTGGATGGAAGAGAATAACCAAAACAATACTTACGTCTGCCAGCACTTTTGAATAATATCTGCAACAGCAGGATCCATATCATTTGGAATGTCAAGACGCCGATGTTGAATTCCAACAGCACCAACAACTTGCATTGGATTCATTCCCCACCATGGTTGTTGCAACGTAGAGAGTTCCCACAGTATGACCCCAAAGCTATAAATGTCACGCCTGCATATTGTATTACGTGATGTAATTAAAAGCATCCGTCCAGGGTGAGAAACAAGATACTGCATCGAGAAAGGCTTACTTTTCATTTGCAGGTTCATTTCTTAGCACTTCTGGGGCCATCCACTCAGCCTGAAGGACTGCAATACAAACATTAACTTATCAATACCAGTTTCAAGGGTTGCATACCTGCAATCCAAGACACATAGAAACAAGTAAATTATCAAGAAAGCAAAGCATATTGCAAGATGCATTAATACACAACAGGCATGACAGATGACCGTGATATTTCAATTTTCCCAGATAAGTCAGTTCATTTAATGGAGATAAACCACAAGTTCCAAAGCAATATCACCAACCACCTATTGCAGTGCCTTCCCTTCAACATTTCTTAGGGAAAAAAATAACTTTTTAACATTATTATATAACTCACAACTTTTTACGTACATGACTCATAACTTTTTTTAACTTCCCATAAATACCTCTAAACTCTTTTTATAAATAACTCAACTAATCTCAACTCAGCTCAACATTCAAACACAACATTATCTCCTTATTTGAAAGGTCTTACCTTCTCACAATTTGGATCCCAACCATATGGTGTTTTCAGAAATGGTAAGAATTACGGGTTACAAAGTTGGTGATTGGGTACGCCATGCGAAAATGGAGAGAAAATTGCTTTGAATGCGTTGATTCTTCGGATTAAGACTGCTTCTAATCTTCGGAAATTGGAATTGTAATAGTTAAATCTTTTTATTTTGGTAAGTTTAACCGAATTTGTCTTCACTAGACATGAAGTTTAAGAGATTTTTTCTTTTGCTGACATAAAACTGTCTTTTATTTAACCGAATTTGTCCTTTATTTTTATAATTAATTGCTGCCGAATAAGCTAAATCATCAATTTGTATGAGGGAAGACCTTCTAATCAAGTTTTGACACATCAGCATAAATATTAAATATGAAAATTAATATTTGGCCTGTTTGTTAATGACACCCACAGATCTTGATAACATCAAGAAACAGCCATGATGTCTTTTCCTCAATGTTTTCACATGTAAATACTCTGTCCCCTCCAAAAAACAATGCCAAAGGAACTGCTTAAAGTACTTTGATTGAAATACATACATACATACATACATATATATATATATATACTGATATAGATATAGATATTTCCCTCTTCTTATAAACATCATTTTCTTCTCAAACTTTTCTTCTTTTCCTTTTTTCTTTCTTTCTTTCTTGATTAGAGAGATTTAGAGCAAAAGAATACAAAGTAAATGGCTGATGCATTTGAAGAAGATTGTGATTATCTATTCAAGACAGTTCTTTACTGGAGACTCTGGGGTTGGGAAATCAAATCTTATCTCAAGGCTTACCGGAATATAAAGCATGCAATGCTTTCTGTATCTGTGCTTTTTTATTTCTTTATCACCCGCCTTTCGTTTTGATTGGTCAAACTTTTGGAAGCCAAAACAAATGGAATATCCACAAGTCTTGGTAGTGGAGAAAAAATCATCACCATGGATGAAGAAGTAACGGCAACCAAGCATCAAGCAGTGGTTGTTGCATAAAGTAGAATGAGGAAGAGACTTGGTTGGTTGTAAGATGGACTGTTCAATCTGTTAAATAGTTGTAGAACATAAAGGGAATGTTGTCCATTATTCATCCTTGTACTAACAACTAATCCAGATTGCAGCCAGTCTTTGTATGAATTCAGTTAGAAAATCAAAATGATAGTCCAGTCCATAAGTGGGTTAGCATAGCAGGGGATTTTATGGCTATTATGGCTGTGGCACATGCTCTGAGAAGAGCCATGAACCTATGTCTGAAGTTGGGTCGGTCCAATTTGATTTTGGCGGGAGACTCACTGGTAATTGTAAAGGACACAAATAGCAAGGAGGAAATATGGGCAGATTATGGAGTCATAATTGAAGATACCAGAAGAATGCTTGAGGACAATTTGAACTGGGTTGTGGATTTTACCCATAGGGAAGCTAATAATGTAGCTCATTTACCTACCAACTTGGCTCTTACTTGTATTGAAGAATACGTGTGGATAGAGGAGGGTCCCTTACAGATTATGAATTCTGCGCCAATGGAGAAATATTGTAATGACTGAATTTTTTGTTGATAATGAAATATACCATTTATACTTCCAAAAAAAGTTAGAAAATCAAAATGGAAGGACTCCACAAAAAAGAAAAAATTTTGAAACATTGATTACAACAATTTCAATGTATTTCTACAAACAAAATATACAACCTTGAGGATAGCTGCACTGTAATGGGGAAAAAAGGGAATTGAGAAAATAGAATCACAATTCTCAAATTGGATTGAAAGTAGGGAAATCAACACCACCCCTTCTAGCCAAGTTTGCAATCCAATGACAGAGAGTATGATGGTATAGTTTGCTCTTCTAGCCTGCTTCTTTTGCAATTTGTAATGGCAGAGGCTTCTAACGGCCACTGCCTGTGAATGTGCTTGGCCTGGGAACTTGAGACTGGTTATTGGCTTCTCCAATGGCTTCAAAGCAGCCTTGATCTCAGCAAACGTGGGTCTCGATTTTGGGTTTCTAAAATGTTAAATTGAGTCTTTTGTTAGGAATGCAGAAATGAATTTGAGTAGGCTTGTTACACTGTCACAACCATAATAAACACAAAAATAGAATTCCGATCCAACACTATTAATTCATAAGAGAATTTAACCTTTTATGATCTTTCTCAATGGCACTATCATTATCTACTTGGGCAACAATTTATACTCAAGTGTTTAATTTTTAAAGAGAGCAAAGGGATCATTCCTTGTCCATACTTGGTAGGAATGAATTGGACAATGAAGACAGTTCTTTTGGAGAAAAGAAGAGAAGAAGATAAGCCTTAACCAATTGGTAGCAAGAAGTGGTAGTAGTTTATACATCGTATTAAAGGTTGAAATTCAATCATTCGATGTAACATGAAAGGTAGCCAGACATTGATTATGTGGATATGAATAGCATAATTAATAGCAAGAGAAAAGCCATATTACTTGCACATCCAATTTTCAGATGGCAGTCGGAAGTTGCAACAGCTTGCATCAGTCTTTTGACCAATCTTCAAGCATTGAACAAATAAATATTCGTCAGCCTATATATATATATTCATATTCTTTATCGGTAAAACAGAGGATTTTTTTCTATACCGATTTCTGTATTTATATGGATGTAAAAACATCCTTTACAATCATATTCATAACCCAATGTCATGTAATTGACGATTTGACAAGAAGCAAATCCATAAATGAAACAAATAATAAATCCATACATGGACTTAAAAACTAAACATATATATAGATGGTTTGATCTATTCCTACTTCTAGGCATATTGCTAATTGGCATAGAGACAAGGCCTTGGAACATGCTCTAGGAGTGAGGGAGGCAGGCCATCCTCTGGAAAACAAGTGAGCTTCTGGCAGCAAGAAATCCGGAGTGTTTTAAGCGAGGTGAGTTTTCTTAAGCCCTCGGAAGACAGGCATTCCAGATTCGAGAATTCTGAGATGCAGAGGATTGTTAGAGAGGCAGGCAACGTCATCTCTGGAAAGGACACCAGATTCTGACATCCACGAATTTCAAGTTCATTAAGAGAAGTGAGGTTGTCCAGCCCCCAATCGAACAAGTCTTCAGTGATTCTAAGTTGAGAGATCTGAAGTCTTGTTAGGTTTGTGGGAAAACCTTATTTGGGAAATGATAAAATGCTTGGACAATTCTGTATTTTCAAAACTCGAAGAGAGGTGAGGTTGTGTATGCCATTCTGCAGTCCCTGCATTTTCTCACAGTTAGATATATAAAACTGGATCAGGTTGGAAGGGAGGGGCAACAATTGAAGATTTTCACAATATTCGATGGAGATAGTTGTAAGAAATGAGTTATGATGAAAACTCTTGGCTACTGACTCCAGCTTCGGACAGTTGAAAATTCTGAGGTGTTGAAGCGTGGCAGGTAATTCCCCGCTTGATGTTAAGGATTCAAGGGATGGACAATTGTAAACAAGCAATTTCTCAAGAAGAGATGTGATGCCACTACTGCAAGTAGTACTGTTGTTGTTTGTATCATCATCCTCCACCAAATTCCTCATACTCTAAGTTGGAGGCAGTGGCTTCTTGCAAATTGCGTTAGCGAACCACAGCCTGAAATTTCAATAAACTGAAGACACGTGTTGTTGTACATCAATGCCTTGGGTAATGATTCCAAGGCATTGATGTGATTCCGAATTGGAGACGCTCTTGATCAACTTCTTCCGCCACCAAAGAGACTAGTTTGGGACAATTAGAAATGCGGAGAAATTTCAGAAATGGGAGATCATGTGGCAGTGATCCCACCTTGTCTGACCACAAAGTCGTAAGCTCCTCACAGCTGTCAATAGTTAACCATTCCAACTCTGCCAGACCTTCCATATCAACCCCTTGATCTGAAATTGCTGAAAGTGAAGAGTAGAATGTTATTGATTTAAATGTAACCTTGCTTTCACACACCACCCCTTCGTATTCCCCAATATTAAATTTGCATTTATCTGGAAAGCATGAACTTGAGACCACCAACTGCGCATAATCAATTATGTCAACTTTGTTTAGTAAAGGAAGGTTGTTTGGTAACTTCCCTAATAGCTTTGGACAGTTATAAAGGACAAGCTTACGCAGATTTGGGAATTCTTCACAAGGACTCCAATTCTCCCACTCCTTCATGTCACCGAAATGCAATGTCTCTAAATTACCGCCACAAAATTCAGAACCAACACTTTTCACGTTAGCCTTGCCCTTGATCCTAAGATTTTTGAGTGATGGTAAATATTGCCCCAATGGAGGTAATGATGTGCACTTGTAACAATTTTCTAATCTCAAGGAGACCATACCAGGAAATGAAGGAGATGTTAACCAATTAGGAAATTTTGTACCACCATAGTTAATTATAACCAGCTCAATCAAAGCGTTGTGAGGCCATAGCCCATTTAGTACCTCTAGTTCACTTGTCCTGTCTTTTGACTCATCAATGTCCTTACTCCATTCCAACGACAACTTAGAAATTTTCGTCTTCTCAATTAATTTTGCATCTTTTGCATCCTTCGGTTCAATCACATTCTCTAATCTTGAAATGCAGAGTGTCCCTTTAAGATGCTTCAAAGGTCCAAGCTCCTTTATTCCAGAGCAACTGTCTTTTCCCAGAACTAGATTAGATAGTTTTTGAAGACAAGTTAGTTTACCTATTTGCACAGGCATTCCTTCCAACCTATTTTCACCTTCAATGTTGAGGTGACGCAGGTTGACCAAGTTTCGAAACATTGAGGGTAATTTCTTTAGACAATTACAGTTCTCCAACAATAATGTTTGTAAGTTGTAGAGACTAGTTATTGATTCTGGCAAGAGTCTAATTCGATTGTGTGAAAGGTCAAGGTACTGCAAATGCTTCAAATCACCTATAGAATCCAGTAGCTCCGTTATGCGGTATCCATTGAAAGATAACACCCTTAAACAAAGTAACTTTGGAACCAATTTTGAAGGAACATGATGAGCCAAATGGCAATCCCCTGGATATGGTAGCTTGAGAGGTAAGAATGTACGTAAACATGTGAATTTAGAAAAAACCTCAAACTTTTTAGCTACATCATACTCGCTTCCTAAATAAGATGAGTGGCGTGCCTTTATAGGGATATCCCCATTCTGACTACTCCCAATTCTATCTTCCATTCTATAGCACGTATCGCCTGCAACTGATTGAGCTAAATCATTGATGAGGTCATGCATCACAAATTTTGATTCATTAATACGTGACTTTTGGAAAAATGACCTTGACAACAGATCGTGAAAATACTCAGAACCCAAATTTTCCATTTTCTCTTCAGGGGGTTGAATCAGACCTTCTGCCATCCATAATAGAACCACCTCCATCTCAAATTCATAATCTTTTGGTAGTATTGAGCAGTATGCAAAGCACCTCTTTAAATGTGATGGGAGATTGTCATAGCTTACCATAAGAGAGGAATGAATTCCACTTTTTTCTACTGGAATATCCCATATCTTATTATTCAAAACACTTTCCCACTCACTGCGGTCGATCTTCATGTTTACTGCGTAAGACTCCTCCAATAGTTTTTACTGCCAATGGCAAGCCTTTACACCTTCTAACAAGTTCCTCACCAATATCTTTAAGGTTTGGATGGGCACTGAAGTCTTTTGCATCCAATGCATGTTGGGTAAATATGGACAAACAAGCATCATTTGACAACTCCCCCAACTGAAAAGGCTCAACTTCCTTGTTTCGCATTAGTGACGAGACTTTCTGGTTACGAGTTGTGACGATAATACTACTTCCTAGAGCCCCTGCTTTGAAAGGGACACATAGCTGATCCCAATCCATGTAGTTCTCATTCCAAACATCATCAAGAATGACTAGAAACCTCTTGCCATATAGTTGCTTCTGCAATTTTTCCTTCAACCAATTTAGATCTTTGCCATCACAGTGTTCCGAGGTCAAAGATTGTAAAACTGATTTTGTAACTGCAGCAACATCAAAATCTTCGGAAACACAAGCCCATGCTTTCAGATCGAAAAAGCTATCCACTTTTTTATGATGGTATACAAGCTGGGCCAGTGTTGTCTTTCCGATACCCCCCATACCAAATATAGAAATCACATTGGGTACTTTATTCGAAGCATCACTATGTTTATCACTTGTCGATAATTCAAGTATAGCCTCTGCGACTTTCTCCCTACCGTAGATGTGATGATCTTCGGTCTCCCCAGAAGTTGAGGCAGTTATCTTTCTTTTTTCGATTGGCATCGGACTTATAACATTTTCCACCAATTTCAGTTGATCTTTTTGTGCCACAAGATCGTCAAATCTAGCAGTGATTTCTTTTATCTTTGAGCCTAGCCTAAACTTGATCTTAACAGCACTTGGAGTAAAACTAGTACAACAAGCAGGGATGAGATTTCGTACCATACTAGCGCTAGCCTGACTTTCACTAGCCATCAACTTGCGTTGCAAAGCTGCTTCCGTGACAACCTCATCCAGTATATCTTCCACGTCGTAGGCCAAGTCTCTGAGATCATCAAGCCAAGCTTTCACTGTCTTTTTAGTCTGTTGCTTCTCCTCTGCATCATCAAGCACCTCTCGAATTCTTTCCATGGTTTTGCCCCACTTGTCCAGCTGTTTTTGAAGTCCCTCTCGGCGAGCAAATTTCAACAACTCGGGAGACACCAGTCGGTCAAACAACACTTGAAGGAATGCAGAAAGAAGGAGCTCTGCCATTGTTTTCGTCGGAGAAAGGAATCGAATTAAGGAAAAAGTATGCAAATTAAGAAACACTACTATTTTAGGCCTTTGTTGTTTTGGTAGAGAGAAAAAAAGGAAGCAAGAGTACTACAGCAAGAATCCCATTTTGATTTTGTTTTTTGTTTTTGGAACGTGCATGGTAGGGACCTAACTTGCTGGCTTCTTCTTCTTTTATTTGGTGATAAGGAGCATGGACCACCACAAATTGTCCATCCGAAGTTTGAATAATTGTATACCAGCTCTGTATAATTTGGTCCCCATCACAATTATTGATCTGAATTTTGTATTCTGATCACATTGATATTGTCACTTTTACCATCTTTCTGTGATGATTCTTCCTCTTTCTGGGAAAGAAAGTATTTATTTCCCACCATTATCATTATCATTATCAATCTGAGCTGCTCAATTAACGTTGCATCCTATTTTATAAAAGATTAATGCACTCTGTGAATTTGTAAAACATTTTCCATATGCCTACTATAAAATAAAGTTTTCCTTCAAATCAGGTTGGAAAAGTTTTTCCAGACCAATCTCTTAAATTCACAGAACTTTAAACAGAGGCGTATTTTTTTTAATAGAATTAAGGGTATAAGATGAAAGAGAGGTAGTTTTCATCCCAAGCATCAATCTCTTGAAGTTAAGAGGAGTAAGCCTTTTTTTTAGCAGACTATTTAGGTAAAAGAATCATTGCAAGACCACTCAACAAAGAGCAATTCACCAATCCCAACTAAACAGAAAAGTGTTGCCGTTGAGTACTCTGTTGTACATTAATAATACATCCTTTAGTTGCTTGAGGAACCAATAGAAACAGTTGTGCTTTGTGGCAGGAAATATTGGCGAATAGATGTCCATTTCAGGATCAAAGTCATGTTTATGGTAAGTTTAGGCAAAGACAGTAAACAAAATCTTGGCAAGACAATAATTTGCATCCAAGCAGCCTCCATGTTAAATCTTTTATGCCAAACATGCAATTTATCAACAATTTATGAATTGGTTAATATCCTTATATTTGTATATATACCTATAAGGCCAGTGATCATTTACAAATCTTATATATATAGTTTTCAAAATAGAAGGTTTACTTTTGTCGAGACACATCATCACTCTGTACTGTAGAATGTCCAACATATTCAAAGTTTTTACAACTCCATCCGCCCTTCCTCCTTCTATCGCCAAAACATATTTGAATTTTTACGAGGAGATGGGGATCTAACTTTCTTGACAAGTAAATAATAGGGAACAATGTTAGGCTATGATTAAAATAAAAAAGAAAGAAACAAGTTTGGTCAATTGTATATTTATATTTGATAAAACTATTGTTGTGGACGTGTTTTATAGCTACACACTATCAATCACATGCAACTAGAGAATAAAGGGCTTGGGAGTTTGAGGGAATGCTTAGGTCAGTAAAGATTGGAGTATTATTCAACCAAAATGATCAACCAAGATGAGTAACATACCTGAGTCCTTTAAATGGAACTTCTACCTTTAGCTTAACCGCTCGTCTGATATTTGAAATTCAAGCTCCTGGGTGTTCGAGATACCAACTCACTTTGAATGAGTGCTTATCCCTATTATCCCAGGATAATTGATAATTGGTAGGTTGTTCAGGTAGCTAACTAGCTGATATAAGCCCCATTCGGCCAAGGAGAGATGCGAGCCTTGGAGTCATGTGGTTCATCGGGCCTTATGCAGCTCAGGCCCACATCAACAGCTCGTGGGCCCTTATGAGGGTGTTGGGTCCTTTCCAGTTACCCTGCAAAGTCTCATCATGTATACTAAAAACAATTAGGACTTGTATACTAAAAACAATTGGAACCTAAGATTGGAGTTAAGGCTCCCTCCAATCACCCCACGAAGCGTCATTGTATTATTGTATGATGGGGCTTTCTGATAAAGCAATGTTGGGCTTTTTGGTGGGATTAAAGGCCCTCCCTAGTTACCCAGCAAAGTCTTACCACACTCCACGCGCCAAAGTTCACATATGTGGGTCATTCAGCTCTTGCCAATTATTCTTCCCACATCTATCAAAGTTGTTTCACCTTCACGTCTGTATATACGTCGCTCTGGTAACCGCCACCCCCATTCACTGTTCCTGATGTTCTGTCTCCCCACTTCCCCTTAAATCTTCTCGCACAAGTTACATCCCACTTCTTCCTTTTGAAATAGTTCGTGAAGGGTGTTCACTTTTTATTTTTCTTGACAGGTCTATGCTTTAATAATAATGCATGTCTTTCTTGTCTCTGTTTTCAACACATTGGAATTCCATTGGGAGGTATAATCTTTGTCTATAATTTTGCAATTCTGTTTAGTGGTGTAGAAACTAGATATTGAACTAGAATATCTAGGTGAAGTTGCGTTGAGTTTATCATCACTAATGGTGAAAATGAGTCAAGTTTGAGTGAGTAGTGAATGGTCAAATCTTTGTCGTTTAGCTTTTATTTGAACACTAGTCAAGTTTTTTTTTTTTTTTTTTTGATAACGAACACTAGTCAAGTTGGAGCTTTTCCACAAGTTGGATTTTATGTCTACAGACAGCTCATTTAATATTTGAGGCGATTTTGAGTTTGTTCACGAGTTTCTTTATTTAGATAAAATAGATTATTTATGTTATATACTATAAATTTACCAACAGATAACGAATGTTGACTTTTGGTAATACCTTTATAAATTTACGTATATCAATGATTATTATATATAATACGAAATCAAGTGTTTAGTATTATGAGCACGATTTCCTCTAATCTCTTTAAATATTAAAAATATTTTTTTCTATAAATATAGAGATAATGCTATAAAAATAATAATACGAAGTTATTCAAGTTCATACAAGTTTTGTAAGAGTCCGGCCGAATTTTATAGAGATAATACTATAATACGAAGTTATTCAAGTTCATACAGTTGTATCATTTAATAATTGATAATAATCTCATGTTCACGAACGCCATTTAATAAATGAATCGAACCAAGTTTGAATTTGATTGAGCCGATCTCAAGTCACTTGTCCAGCAGTCTTGTTTATTTAGGGCCCTAATCTCTACTTGGAGAGGTTGACTGCATCTTATTCTTTCGAGACTTCAAAGGCAAATTATGAAAAAGGTTCGTTTAGAGCATTCATACTCACTAAATTTTTTTTCTAAATTTTACTCATCTTTCAAAAATCTCATACATCTCATTTTCTATTATTTTTCTATTCTATTAAAACAATATTTCTCTATTCTTTTTTTTATTATTTTTCTCTCACTTCCATTTACAAACTAAACTACTAAATATTTTATATTTATTCTTATGTTTTGAATTATTACTCTCTAGCAAATATTTTAAACAAAATTTAACTTACTTTTTTGAGGGTACAATAATATTTTTATTTTTATTTTTACATTTTCGTAATTATTTAAATTATTTTTAAAATTATTATTTAAAACTATAACAAATGTGAGCATGAGAAAAGTATAGATGACTGGAAGAATAATTTATTTTTATTTGTTATAATAGATAAAAAATGATTTTAGGGATGAATAATTATTCCCTATATTTAGGGAACTAGTGTTCACATCCCAAAAGCTTTCCTTAAAATAGGGATCCGGATAAAGGGAAGTTTTGGGTGCAAACCCTAAACTTTTCCCCAAAATATAAAGATAAATGACATATGGAGAACCGGTTGAGAATGATCTTATAGCTATATTAGCTATTGACACTGAAACAAAAAGCACAAACTGTTTGGAAATATTTTTAAATAGTTTCAATAGTATTAGTTTTAATTTGTCAACAATAACAAGAAAAAGTTGACAAAAAAATCTATAAACAAAATCATGTACTTCATAGAGTTTGAACAATCTATCAAGGATATATTTGGGGAGTCATTATAACCATGTGCCTTATCTTCCTCTTTGCCCATCGAGCTTCGTGCTAAGAAAACAACATACACTACTATGTCATTTAAAACGTAAACAATTTAAGAACATCAACTTCTTAAAAAGGCAAACAATTGATTGAGTGCATAACATTCAACTATTCTTATTTGTTCCCCAAACTTTTTAATCAACCAGATGCAACACAATTCTTGGAGTGGTAGCCCATCAAACATCTAAACCAAATTAACAGAACTTCAAACGCCATGGAATAAATAAGAATTTGATAAAGTCAATATGAGAATCTAAACAATCATTATTATTGAAAAATAAAAAGAAAAACAAAACCATTTTAGAACATTATGAAACTAAGATGTCTGCAAATCAGTAAATTCTATAACATACAAATAGGATAAAAAAGAGTTTGCTTATTGTGNGGGGGGGGGGGGGGGGGGGGGGGGGGGGGGCTCAAAAATTCGACTCTGAATCTATCTCCGTTCTGACTCTGACAAAACAGAATCAGAGTTTGATTTATTTTTAATTTTCAGTCGAAGTCGGATGTATTGCTAGACTGACTCTGACTCTAATCCGATCCTACTCCGACTTTATGCTCCGACTCTGACTCCGACTCCGACTTCGACTCCGACTCTGATATTGTATATATGTTATAAATAATATATATTTATCTATACATTTATCATATACACTAATATAGTTATATAATTAGAACTTATATAGTTGAATCCAATAATAAACTAGCATGAGTTAATTATTATAAAATAATATACTTATACTATAATTTAAATAGACTAATGATAGTTTAGTACATGTAAACATTATAGTATTACTATCATATATAATCAAGTATAGAAATAAGTTAATACTAATTTACTAAAGTATAATAATATGAAATTAGACACAAGAAAGTTTAGTATATAAATAAGTTAGAAATTAGTATAATAACATGTAATTAGAAATTAAAGTATAAGTATCGGATAGAAATAAATCAGACACTAGTATAAAAATAACTAATAAGTCTAATATAATAAGTGTTGCCCATATAACTAACATAAGATGGGGTAAATTGGGTTGTATTTAAAAATTAACAATTATAAGCCAAATACACAATATAAAATATGAACAAAATATGAAGTAATAGGAAATATAAAGAGCAAGGGTAAAAGAGAAGCAAACTCAGTATTTTAATGAGTTCAGCCCCACTGCCTACTTCCTCACCTCAAGCTACCCCTTGAGGATTCCTGAATTCATTATTCAACCTCATTTAGGTGGAGATAGAAACCTATTATACCTTTGAGAAATACCGCTACAAAGAATCCGTGTAGAACACCATATACACTTGCAATCAACTTGTACGTCGTGATTCAACTATTTCCTATGTACAACACCTTCTACATGCACAAGGGTTTTACACACCGTTTTATTGATACAAGAGTTGATAGTAAGTAAGTTATCAGAAAATACTTAATGAATGAAATAAGAACAATACAACTCAAACTGTATCCCTCTCAAAATGAAAAATGGTTAAATTTATAGGCATATGAGACTTCATTTTTAAATTTAAAAAGACTCACATGTCAAAAAGGAGCACCACTCACTTTTCAAAATTTTCAAATAAAAGTTTCTCATTTTTGTAATTGTCAAAGACAACATCATTCACTTTTCAAAATTTTCAAATCTAATCTTTTACTTTTCACATATAACAAAATGAGCATTATTTTACTTTTCAGATTTTTCAAACAAAATCATATACCTTTTACATATGACAAAAAGAGCGTTAATCACTTTTCAAAATTTTCAAACAAAACATGCACACGCGAAATATGTTAATCAATCATTATTCAAAATTTCAAAATTTAAACTTTTAATCATGTCATGAAAGATGGCAATTAATCATCTTTCAAAAATTCAAATTTCTGACTTTTAATTTTCAAATATATCATGCACATGTGGAAAATGCAATTTGATGTTTTATGAGAAAAAATTAATTTTGAGCCTTAATCTAATTTTGAATTTTATCAAGAGATGTATAAAATTACTCTAAGAGTTTTATTTGTAGACTTTTTTCATTTCTTGCTCATGCTTGATTCGCTGATATACTTGACTCCATTGTGTAAACAACTAAAGCTTGAGACTCCTTTTTGCTCGAATTCATTCGTTATCATGAAAATACATATGTAAATATATAATTATATGAAGCTTGAAACCCTTGGGTTCAACAATAAGTTTCTTTTTCTTTTTATTTTTCTTTTATTTTTCTAAGCAAGCAAATTTCTATTAACAACTGAAAGGATGATACATGAGGAGGGGGTGGGGTTCCCCAACAAATGCCCTAGTACAATAACTATAGTGCAAAAGTGGTAGAAAAAAGGAAAATAAAACAAATTTTGAGACCAATTTCTTGGTCGCCACCCATGCCCTACAAAGAGAACGCCGTCTTAAAAGACGGTAGTTAGCAGTTCACAAAGTTATACGAACTATGGAACCACCGCTGGAAGAGGTGAAAGTTATGGGTGCACTGCAATTTGTTGTCTTGAGATGTTTTTTGGAGAGATCCATTGTCCATTTTTCAAGATCATCGGTTAAGGAAAGTAATAACATAGTCGAAAGCATGGCATCGAATAGACTAATCTGCGGCCAATCATTTGTCTTCCTGCGCATCTGTGGTGGCGTGTGGCAACCACACGCCGGTGGTAGGGAGGCAAGGTAGGGTAGATATGGAAGATCATGGTGTGGGGAATCTACTGGTACGACGAGTGTAACCGATTGAGACGTCGTGGGACGGCGGTGCGTGACGACCACGCGTAGAAACAAGCTGCATGTGAAGGCCATGCTTCGAGCTTTTTGGAGCGATTCCACTCCGTCCCAGCAGATCCACGGCTGTAGGATTGCGTGGTGGGGTGCGTGTCGACTGATGGCGGTTGAGTGCAGTATGTTTGACCAAAACTAAACCGGTGGAGGGAGGAAAAACACTACCATGAAAGTGTATACATATTGCGGTAATGGAAAGGGTCCTCTCCAGCGAAAGCACTCGAAGGGATTGAGTTTTATAGAGAGAATGGAGAGTTTCTCTTTCTAGAGAGAATTGGTGCCTAGCAGAAGATGTTAAAAAATGCCAAGATGGGTTCTACAACAAGTTAATAACACAAAATAATAATTTACTAAAGTATAATAATATGTAATTAGACACTAGAAATAAAAGAGGTATCTTAAGATTCAAGCATATTTTTTTTTAAAATCTCATATTGAACCTACAATACAACTAGAAGGAGCAAATATGTGTTTTACAATAACGATGGCAAATTTAAAAGTTGATCTCCAAGGACATGATTTTTTCGACCAATCGCACTCAACAAAATAAATAAATAATATCATAAGCAACAAATACACAAACAACTTGTGAACACATTTAAAGTTGAGTTTGGATGTTATAGATGAGTTTAAATTGTTTGGATGTTAAGATGAGTTTAGATGTATTTATAGGAAGTTGAAAATGGTTGTGGGTTCCATCCGTAAAGAAGTGTTGAATTGAAAATTGTTGTAGGTCCCACATGTAAAGAGATTTTGAGTTGAGATGAGTTTAGTAATTTGAGAGTTAGGTATTTAGATGTTAAACTTTGTCTAAAATTAGACTGAACTGAGTTGAACACAGATGAGTTTAACAACCAAACGGGTAAGACAACTTTGAATTAGATGCACATAGTTCCACAAGTACGTATTGCTCAGCACCAATCCACCACATGAGTACTTGGCCACATTAATTCAACAAGAAAGAATATATTTGCAAGTCGACCACGTGGATAACAAATTTAACAAAATGCTTACATGGCATGAGTTGATTTAAAAAACAACTAAATTTAAAGATCACAAATCAAAATCTTGCCATATAAATAATGCAATAATGCGTTCCATATATTAGCTTGCAAATTGAAGAATTCATTCAACTTATAACATACCAAATCTAATAAATGTGGTTCCTTAAGAATATTCAAGCATATTTTATAAAAATCAAATACACAACTTGCGACTTTACAGACAAATTTCTGGAAAACTTTAAGAAATTCAACATAGCAGAAATTAATTTGTAAAAAGCTTTGTATAACCTAAATATGGCTTGCATCTCTTCAATATAGTAGAAAGTTGGCTATGCATTAATTGATTTTGTGTTCGAGCCTCCTTTTTCTTTTAAGTCTTTTTCCACTCTGTTTTTTCTTTGATTCCTCTTATCCAATGCAAGTATGCAACAAGTAATTTGTGATTGACATGGCACAACATCAATTAATAATTAACACAAAAAACAAACTTTCACAGCAAGCCAATACTTAACACTACAACAACTGCAATTAAACCTCAAAACTTTATAGCCCTTTGCCCCTTCACAAATTCACAAACAACTACAATTTCCATCCCAACGCTTCACAACCATGCCACATTTCTACATTTCCCAACCAGACTGCACAACACAGATTCACAATTCTTCCAACAACATGCATTTTAAAGTTTAGTTCAAGGACCACTTACTGACATGAAGGAAATTTCTAGATGGTCATGGCACACTGAGTCTTAAGCTCTTGGTCGTGGTGGTTTGAAAAATCAGTGCATGTCCGAGCTGCACTATATAGTACTATTTTGAAATATAATAATTGAATTTTGAGAAGAATGTATTATTTTTCTACTCAAAATTATACTGGCAATATATAGTCTCGACACCTTGAGTGAGTAAAATTATAAAGGATAACGAAATATGATATTTATCATTTATTTTATTATTATTCTCTTAATATTTTTTATATGATATCAAATAATTAATTCAATATTAAGGGCCATTAAGTACAAGGGTAGTGGATGATAGAAGATGATAGCAAAATAAAATAATATAAAAATGATAATAAAACAATGATGCGCGGCATTACTTCAAAGATAAAAATCACGTCCACGTTATCTATCGTGTTGTCTCTATTTGCCTAGAGTCACAAACTTCACAAAGCAACTTGCAACCTGCAGCTGCTATCCAATGGATGAGTAGTGCATCAGATAGTGCACCTTGTGGTGGTGTACCTGCAGTGATCAGAGCAGAAGAAACAAAAAGCAATGCTATTGTCCAAGGGATGAGTAGTGCATCAGATAATGCACCCTGTGGTGGAGTACCTGCAGTGATCAGAACAGAAGAAACAAAAAGTCATGGTGGGCGCATGACATAGCAGCTGTTTGATAAAGTTAGCTAGGAATGTAGTGGACAAAAATATTCATTTAAGTACAGTGAACAAAATTGGTCTCTTTTGGTTCTTTTCTATTTTTAGCATTTGTACTTTATGTATATGTTCTATATAAGAAACCTTTGATACTGTTGACATGTAATGAGAAAAGTGATTATTCTCTTCACTATTGTTGCCTCTCCTCGAGTATTCCTCTCAACTCACAAATTGCACCTTAGATTCTTGATACTTAAATTACAGACCACATGGTTTGTTCTACATCACTACTCACTTTCATCACTTGTGAGACCCAATCCTTTGTTCAATTACATAACAAAACAGAAGTCAAGGTGACTCACATTGGGACTGTGAAGCTGTCTAATTCCTTCACACTCAATAATGTACTCTATGTACCCTCTTTCACCTTCAACTTAATCTCTGTTAGCAAACTTACTCATTGCACCTCACTTTGCCATGCTTTTCTAAGCAAACTTTGCTTCATACAAGCCCTCTCTTCATGGATGACGATTAGACTTGCTAGGGTTCACTTCCTTCCAATCACACTGTCAGCCAATCAGTTTCTAGTCATATTTTCCAAGCAAACCACCAGTTGAAATTTGATCTTTGTCACTTTAGATTAGGACACACTTCTCAACCGAGAATGAATGTAATTCAATATTGTGTTCCGAATGTAAGAAGTGACAAAGATATGCAATGCACCATTTGCCATTTGGCTAAACAGAAAAAACAAAAGAATTTCAATCTTATGCCTCTTGCACCTCAGCTCCTTTTGAACTGGTCCATTGTGACATTTGTAGCCCATACTCACAAGCTTCAATCCAAGGTCATCATTATTTCTTGACTATAGTTGATGACCACTCTCGGGTCACTTGGGTGTATTTAATGAAATCAAAATATGAAAAAGGGACCCTTTTGCATAACTTTGTTCATATGATTAACACTCAATTTAGTGCCAAAATAAAACAAATCAGATCTGACAATGGACTGGAATTTGACATGCCTATTTTCTACAATTCTAAAGGAATTTGGGACCAAAAGACATGTGTCTATACCCCTCAATAGAATGGGGTGGTTGAGAGAAAGCATCAACACCTCATTTGTGTGGTTAGGGCCCTCATCTTCCAATCTTCCCTGCCCCTTCAATTATGGGGAGATGCTGTCATGACAGCCACTCACCTCATTAACAGAATACCAACTCCCACTTTGAACAATAAATCACCCTATGAAGTCATTTTCTCAACAGCTCCATGATACACACATCTAAGGGTGTTTGGATGCCTTTGTTTTACATCTACCCTTAAGCATAACAGACCAAACCGAGTCCTAGAGCCAAGAGATGCATCTATCTTGGCTACCCAGCTGGTGTTAAGGGCTATAAGCTCTATGACTTAGAGAATCATTCCTATTTCATTTCCAGGGATGTCATTTTCTATGAATCCACCTTCCCTTTTCAAGATTCTAACTCCAACACCATCATCTGGTTTGGTCCTTCCTTCACCACTCTTAGACTCAACTTTTTCTTATCCTGAAACTGTTCTGCACCCACACACTCATACAGATCCCTCATTACCTGATTCACTTGACAACAATTCCCCATCACTTGAACATTCTCCAACTACTCAACCTCATACACCCTCACCTCAAAGCCTTCACTCGTCACCTTCTACTAGTGATTTAGTGCATGATGACATACCCCTAAGAAGGTGAGATCAAGTTTGACTTAAACCCACCTACCTACATGACTATCACTGTCAACTTGCCTCAACTGCTCACCCCTTCCATCAACACTTAGCCTACACAAACTTGTCACCTACGCATAGATCCTATGCCCTTTCTCTTTCTCTATTACATGAACCAAAATGTTACCAAGAAGCTGTGAGATCCCCACATTGGCGAGATGCAATGAACTCAGAATTATGAGCTTTGGAAAACAATGGAACTTGGACTGCCAGCACTCTCCCTCTTGGTAAGTCCACTGTTGACTGCAAATATGTGTAAAAGGTTAAGTTAAGATCTGATGGGTCCTTAGAGAAGAATAAAGCCATATTAGTGTCTAAGGGTTACACACAAAAAGAAGGATTTGACTATCAAGAAACCTTTAGCCCTGTAGCCAAGCTCACAATGGTTCAAATTTTCTTAGCACTTGCAGCTACCTACAATTGGCACTTATACAAATTGAATGTGCACAATGCCTTTCTCCATGGAGATTTGGATGAAGAAATCTACATGGACTTGCCTCCAGGGTATAATATTCAGCGGGAGTCATCACACTCTAAAGATAAAAGAGTAGTTTGCAAGTTGCATAAATCCCTTTATGGACTTAAGTAGGCCTCTCGCCAATGGTATTCAAAATTCTCCTCTTCCTTGATCTCAATTAGTTTCCAACAATCCAAGTGAGATTATTCCTTGTTTACAAGGAATGATAAATTAGGTTTTGTGGCTTTGTTAGTTTATGTTGATGACATAATTATTGGAAACTCTAACATGGCTGTTGTTGACAGTATTAAGGCACACCTCCATTCTCAATTTAAGATCAAGGATCTTGGCAACCTAAAATACGTTTTAGGACTGGAAATTGCCAGATCAGCCTTGGGTATTCACTTATGTCAAAGGAAGTATAGCTTGGAAATCTCTTGAAAATGCTAGTTTGCTTGGATGCAAACCAGCTAAAACTCCAATAGAAATGAATCACAAGTTGTCACATTCATCTTTAGACTTCTTAACTAAAGCAACAAGTTATAGGAGACTAATTGGGAGGTTAATTAATTTAACCATAACTTGACCATATATTACTTATGCTGTTGGCATTCTTAGCCAATTCATGGACAAGCCATCTCATATTCACTTGGTTGGAGCTCGCAAGGTCCTAAGGTATGTGAAGGGCTCCATAAGACAAGGTGTTCTCCGCTCCTCAAAGTCAACTATGCACGTAAAGGCCTTTAGTGACTCTGACTAGGCAGCTTGTCCAGAAACCAGAAGGTCCATAACAAGTTTTTGTACCTTCATTGAAGACTCCCTAGTCAGTTAAAGGTCCAAGAAACAAGCCACCATCTCTCGATCTTCTACAGAGGCAGAGTATAGGGCCTTGGTTCATACCAGTTGTGAAATTGTGTAGATAATCTCTCTGCTCAAGGACTTTAATATAGACCATCCCATGCCAGCACTCTTATATTATGACAGCCAATTAGCAATCAACTTAACCAAGAATCTAGTTTTCCATAAGAGGGCTAACCACATAGAATTGGATTGCCACTTTGTTAGGGAAAAGGTGTTGTTTAACATCCTTACACCTGTACACGTAGCCTCCAAATTCTAACTGGCAAACATATTCACCACGACCCTCCCTGCTGTCACCTTCTATTTTCTACTATCCAAGATGGGCACCTTAAACATCCATGCCCATCTTGAAGGGGAGTCACAAACTTCACAAAGAAACTTGCAACCTGCAGCTACTGTCCAAGGGATGATTAGTGCATTAGATAGTGCAACTTGTGGTGGTGTACCTGCAGTGATTAGAGAAGAAGAAACAAAAAGCAATGTTGTTGTCCAAGGGATTAGTGCATCAGATAATGCACCCTGTGGTGGAGTGCCTGCACTGATCAAAATAGAAGAAACAAAAAGTAATGGTGGGCACGTGACACAACAGCTGTTTGATAAAGTTAGCTAGGAATGTAGTGGACAAAAGTATTCATTTATGTACAGTGAACAGAATTGATCTCCTTCGGTTCTTTTCTATTTCTAGCATTTGTGCTTTATGTATATGTTATATATAAGAAACCTTTGATACTATTGATATGTAATGAGAAAAGTGATTCTTCTCTTCAATATTGTTGTCTTGCCTCGAGTATTCCTTTCAACTCATCAATCTGTTTTCATCACTTCAAAATATGCATCAATCCTTTTTTCATTTCTTTAACATAGAGCAACTTCTCGTTGCAAGAATTTCAAATGTCTCTTTCATTTAATTAAATTCGTGATAGTAGGGTAGATGGCTTAGTTTTGATGGCATTAATAGCTGACTGAAACTCCAAAGACTTTTTATGTACAATCATCACAAGTCTTTTTCCACTCTGTAACTTTGTTTTTTCTTTTATTCCTCTGATTCAACTCCTCAACTGGCCTCATTGATTCTACTAAACTACCAATCCAATAAATAAAAAAAACTACAAAATCATTAGGCCTCTTTTGGACAGTCAAATATGATGAGATATCTCCAAATGGTAATAAAATATTTGTAAATAATAGTGAAATGATTTAAATTATGATGTTTTATGGAGTTTTGAAAAATGAGAGATAAAATGTTGAATAAAAATATTATAAAGTTAAAATAATGTATAATTTTTTAATATTTTTTGTTACGAGATTTGAAATTTTTGATTTTTTTTTTGTTCGTTTTGTTTAGAAATTTGAAAAAGTTGGGTTGAAAAAGTTTATTTTTTTGTGTTATAATTAATGAAAAAGTTGAAGATTTGAAATTGCAAAATATTTGTGTTTGTGGTGTTTTGATATTGAAATGAGATTAGATGAGATGAGATAGAATGAAAAACTCTTGTTATTCACCACAAGAGTTGGCCACGTTACTTCAACAAAGAAAAATGCTATTTATAAATAGACGTGGATCTGCTTACACAACATGAATTATAAATCAAATATTGTCTTATAAGTGATGTAGATAATGTGTTCTATTGTCATATAAGACATAAGTGGTATGGACTACTCCACCACATGAGAGAGAAAAATTTGAATAAAAATATTATAAAGTTAAAAAATTATTTGAATATAATTGTTTATTAAAATTTTAAAAAGTTGTAATTTTTCTGTATTTTGTTTGAAAGTTTGGAAAAATTGTATAGGATTTTGTGATTTTGTGTAATGATTAGGTAATGATTTGATGATTTAATTTATAAATCCTCAAATCACAAAAGTTGCTTGAGTCATTTCTCACAATCATTTCGAGTATAAAATGGCAAATCTCGCAAACATTTTGCTCGAGCTTGAGTTTGTCTTAGAATGAAGCCTCACGATCATTTTAGAGAACTCGCGCAAACTTGTCTCATTCCTGTGTAGCGAATTTCATGTTTTTGCAAGTGTCTATCCAATTTCAATTAGATGATCTGAAATTAGTTAAGATAATCATCTGAGTGCTCGAGACAACCTTATAAACCAAACATTTAGAGGATATTAACTGCAAGTTTTCATTGAGTTTTTTTAAACAAACAAAAATCCATAAATAAATATCAAAGATATAAGAGAAGGAGATAGAAAACTCAGAAAAAAGTCTTAGGTCTCGTTAGCTTACGCGTTCAGATGAGATGAGATAAGATGTTTCTTTGAAAGTTGAATATTATTTTTATTTTGGGATTTGAAAAAATTGAATTGTTTATTATATTTTATGTGGGAGTTCGAAAAAACTATAATGATGAGATGAGATGAGATGATTTTGTGTATCCAAACTAGACCTAATTCCACAATTCAGTTTTTGGAATGAATAATGGACCAAAAGTCCAAGCCCATGTTCATTGGGATTTGTGTCATGGAGCCCACATGTCATTCACCAAGTGGATTTAGAGGCTGCATACAGTTGATAACAAATAAAGAAAATGACGTGTGTCTGTTATTAGTATTCTAAGTCAAATTTGAGTGTTTCACTTTTTCCCAAGCAAAATAAAAATATAGTAAGTTATTTTTATAAATTTATATATTTTCCTCCTCTTCTTGTACATCGCAAGTTTGGAATCTACTGAATTGGTCTATTATTTTTTCCTTTTTTAAATCATTCCTTTTTTAAATCATTGAGTTGCCGAGAGTTGATGAGAAATTCAAAGCTACAAAAGAAATGCTTGGAAATTACACGTATAAAATTTGTAGTTCAATATGAAAATGGGATCACTTTGATTCATTACAAATTTAAAATTAGATAAAATAAATGAAAAATTGCATCAACAGGGGAAAAAAAAGCATTTTAAGCACCTTCGTGAAAGCTCTTATAAGCATTGGGCTCCAAAATATTACCATGAGAAGGTGTCGCTTATAGCCAAACATTGATTATGTGGATATGAATAGAAAAACCACAAAGAAAGACTTGGCATGCCAACAACAACTTGCTGCTACAATTTAGAAGAGTATGTTGAGGCAGAGAAGAATCCACGATCCAGCTATTGTGAATACAACAAATACATGGGGTTTGAAGAGTCCAATCTAATGTTTGTGGATGTTTAGGCCCGAGCACCTCTTCTACGGAGGTGATTGTGGAACCAGTGCAATTGCCTCAAGTGGGGGAGAGTGGTGCTCTGCCTTTGCTTGTCGAGGATTCAGATGCTGTGGCCGAGGTTGTTGTTGAGGGGGGAGAGGTGGAAGGGGATTCTACTGGTGAAAAGGAGGTTGTGAATGGTAGTCAGGATTTTTTGTTAGTAGAGGAGGGTGCCCTGTCTCGTGGATTACTAGATGGTGCCCTGTCTCATAGATTATTGGACTTGGGTCATGTTGATGCCAGGCAGGATGATTTATTTCACAAGGAGATGGGTGGTGCAAGTGAGTGTGTGTCGCCCACTGCTAAGAGGGTCATGTGCATGAGAATGATGGAATGGTTGGCACTGGACCACGTGAGGAAGATCTATTATGCAGGGTGGCTTTTCGTCAGATCCTGATGGCGAAGTCGTAGCACATTTAGGGAAATTTAAAAATTGTCTGTCGGATAGCAAGGCTCAAAACATGAAGGAGGTTGGGAAAATTGTTAAGCCAGTCCAAAGTTCATCTAGGGTTCCTAGCAAGCCCTCTCAGCTGAACTTATGATGTGTAATTCGTTATTTTGGAACATATGTGGGTTGGGTAGGTCAAAGAGGAGATTAGGAAATTTAGTGAAGAGAAGGAAACCGAAATTCATCATGCTAGCGGAGCCTTTTACGAATGAATCAAAACTGATGTTGTTGAGGAGTTTGTTGTAATTTGAGTGTTGTTTTTCAAACTAGAGCTATGGAGGTAAATTATGGTTGCTTTGGGGAACTGGTTTACAACTTTCATTCCTGAATGCAAGTGCACAACATGTCACTGTGTCGTTGCCATTTAAGAATAAGAGGATTTTTATTTCGGTAGTTTATACAAAATGCTACTATCAAGAGCGTAGGGAGTTTTGGCAGAATTTAAAACAAGATATTCCTAGTGATGAAGCTTAGCTAGGCCTTGGTGATTTTAACGTGATTCATGGGGATGAAGAGCATCGTGGTGGAAGGCCTCGATTGAGGGTAGTGATGGAGGAGTTTAATGAATTTATTGAGCAATGTGGTATATGTGATATGATAAGAGCTAGTAGTAAGTTCTCTTGGTGCAATGGCCAAAATGGCCAGAAGCTGGTCGAAACTTGGTCAGTGCTTGATGAATTTCGAGGCTGTTGAGTTGTTACCAGATGCATTACTGCATTACCTTCCAAGGACATCATCGGATCATGCTCCTATGGCTTTTGATCTGAAACCCCTTGTCTTGCATTATGGCCCTACCCCTTTTAAGTTCCAACAAATGTGGGTCTATCATGCTGAGTTTCAGAATTTGGTTAAGGTGGCCTGGAATGTGCCATTGGGAGAGATGGGATTGTTTCGTTTAGCAGGGAAACTAGAAAAACTGAAAATTTCTCAAAGACTGGAATATTCGGGTCATTGGTCGAACGGACATACAAATTTTGAATTTAAAGAAGTGTATAGAGCATTTGGAAGTTCAGGTCCAACAACACTTTTTGGAGGAGATTGAGTTAGACCTGCTGGTTTCTCAGGAGGAGTTGGCAGTATGGAATCAAAGAGAAGAAACTAGATTGGCTCAATAGATGAAAATTAGTTGGATGGACAAAGGTGAAGCATTGGCCCAGTTCTTTAAATCCTTTGCTTTGAGGTCGAAAATGATGGTGCATGAAATGAGATTGCGGGATGGTAATACTCTCAAGTCTCTGAAGGATATTCATTTGGGTGCAGTTAAATTTTTCCAAGATTTTCTTCAAGCTAGGCCACGTATGGAATTACCAGATTTGTTTGAATTTGTTAGTGTTGATGTTTTTTAGCATGAAAATCGGATGCTAATGATGCTCCCTTCAATCCAAGAAGTAAAAGAGGCTTTGCTTTCAATCGCGATAGATGGTAGTCCGAGTCTGGATGGGTTTGGATCAGGCTTTTATAGATCGTGTTGGGATATTGTGGAGGCTGATGTGGTTGAGGCTGTTAGAGATTTTTTCATGGCACTCATTTCCCAAGGTTCTATTTAGCCTCTTATGTTGTTTTGATTCTGAAAGTGTCAAACCCTACTTGGTTTGATAAGGCCTATCAGTTTGTGTTCAGTGACTTACAAAATGTGCAAAAAAATTCTTGTCAAGAGATTGTCCCCTATTCTGAGTAGATTGGCGTCTCCGGAACAATGTGCTTTCCTGCCTAGTCGTAGTACTTTTTAGAACATTTCTTTGGCTCAAGAAATGGTTCATCAAATTAATAAGCCTGTTTGGGGTGGTAATGTGATGATTAAAGTGGATATGGCAAAAGCACATGATAGCATCGATTGGGAATTCTCGTTGCATGTGATGAGATCCTTTGGTTTTTCTCAGGGTGTTTGTGGGATAATTCGGCAGTGTATTACAACTCCCTGATTTTCAGTGGTCATGAATGGTACTGCGAAGGGATTTTTTCCAAGTGGCTGTGGTCTGCACCAAGGAGATCCCCTGTCATCGTATATATTTATACTGGTTGAAGAAATATTGTCCAGGTTTCTTAAATATAATTTTGATTATGGAAATATAGAGGCCTTTAGTCATCCTCTAGGAGCTCCATTTGTTTCACACTTTGTATGTTGATGATGTTATAGTCTTTGCTAATGGAGGCCGCTCTTCACTGAAAAATATTAGGGACGTTTTTCGAAAGTATGAGGGCTGGTCGGGCCAAGTTGTTAGTAAGGAAAAACCGTCTATTTTTTTCTCAAAGAACATATCTGCTGTTAGACAAAGGAGGCTTATGCATTTGATAAGGTTTTCGGAAGGTTCTTTCCCTGTGCAATATTTGGGAGCTCCTCTAATTTCTAGACGTCTTAAGGTGGCTCATTTTGATGGTCTTGTGACTAGTATTAGAGGAAAACTAGGGGGTTGGCAGCATCGCATTTTGTAGAATGGTGCTTGGATTCTTCTACTGCAACATGTTGTTGCTAGTATACCCTTTCATCTATTTTCGGTGGTACATGCGCCTAAGTCGGTTGTGACTAAATTAAATCGGCTTATGAGTAGTTTCTTTTGGGGTCTTTCAAGGGCGAGCTGAAAAGGAAGTGGAAATCTTGGAATTTTCTTTGTAAACCGACAATGGAGGGGGCTGTGGGCCTGCATAGTCTAGAGGAAGTTCAGACGTCACTCTTCATGAAGTTTGCTTGGAGAATTTTGACTTAAAATTCTTTATGGTCTCAATTTTTTAAAACCAAGTACGTTAAAGGCAAACATATGTCTTTGGTTGAGGCTCATAAAGAAGCTCAATTCTGGAAAGACATCATGCTTTGTGTGCCAAAAGTTGTCAACAATGCGAGATGGCAAATTTGGGATGGAAATGTTTCTTTCAGGCGAGATAAGTGGCTGGAGAGTGGTCCTCTTGTGAATAAGTTTCATGTTATTGATCGGCCATTAATGCTAAAAGTGTGCAAGTGCAAGATCGAAAATGGATGGGATGTGGAGTTATTACGAGGTCTAGTGGGGGATAGTAAGTTGGAAGAGATTTTAGATTGCCTTGGGGAGTATAAGGAAGGTGCTAATTTGCTTGTTTGGACTATAAACTTGAATGGTGAATTCTCTTCGAAAAGTGCTTGGGAGTGTGTGAGAGTTAAAGCTTCAAAAATGATTTGGTCAGATTGGATGTGGAACGCTGCTCTCCCAAAAAAATACTCGTTGACAATGTGGAAGGCGATGAATGCTTGTCTTAGTGTTGATGATAGAGTAAGTTCGGTATTCCGATGGTATCAAAATGTGAATGCTGTACAGGGGGAATTTGGATGACCAGGATCACGTATTGGCTACTGGCAGTGTAGCTAAGTAGATTTGGCATAGACTTTCTGTGCAAGTGGGCATGCCATTTGTCCCGAACAGGCTTTGGAAGGATACAGTGGAGTCTTCGTTCCAACGCACTGCTCGTTCATCCCAAAAAGGTTGCTTAATCGGCCTTCTTGGCTGCATGGGTGCTGGAGGTGTTATCAGAGATGATGAAGGGAAGTTGAAGTTGGCTTTTTCCATAGGTTTGGGTCATGGGACGAACAATGTTGCGGATCTTATGGCACTTCTTCATGGCTTGAGGCATTGCAAAGAGCTTGGCATAATGAAAGTGGAAGTGGAGTTGGACTCCATGTTAGTTGTACATTAGCTGGAGGACAAACGCTGTGGGATTTGGTATCTTGAGGATTACTGAGAAGAAATCCAAGGAATTCTTTCTTCTAGGCAATTTGTGGTATGTCATATTTTTAGGGAATGCAATGCTGGCACTGATTTCCTTGCTCCCATGGCTTCTAGTTTGCCTATAACGTGGTTGGTATATGCTGATATTCCTCATCTGCTCAAGGGTATTTTGAAATTAGATAAGTTAGGCCTTCCATTTTTGGTAAGTCTGGGTTGTTCATTTGCTTCCTTGTAAGTGGCTTTCCCCTCCTTTATTGAGGACTTTTAATAATACTGCTAGGCGTTGGCCTTTTCTTTTTTTTAAAAACATCTAATGTTTGTGCGCTCGGCCCACCACACTGAGAATTAGAGCCAATTATTTGCTATGAGAAATGGCATCCATCACTACTTGGTTTACAACTTCTTCTCTCCCTTCAACCTGAGAACAAGAGTAGCGGTTCTTTTCTATTAGCATACCCACAAAACTCATAAATCATACATTGCATAATTTCCAAAATCAATTTTTTTACAATGATTTGAGGTGTGATCTTGGCTTATGGAAGTCACTAAAATTCCAACGGTTCTTCCACGCATCAATCTCTTATATTAACTTGAAAGAGTAATGATGTGCACTTTTCACAATTTCCTATTGTCAAAGACACCATATGAGAAAATGAAGGGTGTGTTAGCCAAATCGGAAATTTTGTGCCACCATATATAGTAGCTAATAACGAGCTCCTTCAATTTGTTTGAAAGTTTGAATAAGTTGTAATGATTAGATGAAATGGGTTGAGATGATTTTGTAATCCAACCTAATTCGATTACATGGTATGGACTCCATGCATTAAATGATCATGTACCTCCAAGGATGATTTTTTCAACCAATCACAATTAACAAAGAGAAATGTTTTAACTTAAAAAGATTTAATAAATTAAATTTATAAACTGACGTAATTTGATGTTGTATGTTATATTATAAAATTATTTTTATTATAATATAATATAAATCTAATGTATCTTATAAAATCATGTCAGTTTATGCATGTGGCAGCTCTCAAAATCAACATAGAAGAAATTAATTTTTATGGCTTGCAACTCCTTTATAATAACTGATCATGCGTCTACCTAAGAGCTCTAACAAAACAAGTCTCCTCTTTTCTCTTTAAAAAGGTGGAGGAAGAGTGTGCGTAAGGGCCCAAGTCACATTCCGAGTTAGTTATAATAGAAGTGGTGAAGGTTTCCGTGGTGGCTTGCGACGTCAAAGGGGGCGGTTGGGGGTGCTCAGGGGTGTAGCAGGGTGGTTCTGAGGATCGTTTTGGCTCTGTAGTCAGGGGTCTTCATCCCTTGGGAGGAAATCTTGTGAGGAGGGTATGGAGGACTTACGAGGAGCGATGGGAATTCTTGAAACTCACTGAGGAAGAGAATGAAGCAATCGTGATAGAGGAAGAGCAACTTATCAGCGTTTCTACAAAGGGAGAAAAGTGTTTGGTGGGAAAGATGATTTCTAAGAGGAAGGCGAGCAAGGAAATCATAAAGTCTACACTAGCAAAAATCTGGAGATTGCAGGGATCTTTCGATTTCCTTGAACTAAGTCAAAACCTGTTTGTCATCTCGTTTGAATCTTTGGATGATAAGCAGAAAATCCTAGAGGGTAGGCCGTGGCTGTTTGATAACCATCTCCTTGCATTGAAGTTGTTTGATGGCCTAATCCCTCCTCAGAAAATGGAGTTTGACCACGAGGTGTTTTGGGTTAGGTTGCACAACCTGCCGCTGGCTTATATGACTTGGGAGATTGGGAAGCAGATTGGGGATTCACTTGGCACTATACTGGAGGTGGATACTAGAGGAGATGGAATTGCCTGGGGTAGTTTTCTAAGGGTCCGCATTGTCTTGGATCTGAGGGAAGCTATGGCAATAGGTAGAGCTGTAAACCCGTTGGCCGGTACTCAAATCTGGGTAGGTTACATAACTTGATGTTGTATGTTATATTATAAAATTATTTTTATTATAATATAAATCTAACGTATCATATAAAATCATGTCAATTTATAAATTTGCTTTTGTAAGATATTTTTTATACATGTAGCACCTCTCAAAATCGATATAGCAGAAATTAATTTTTATGGCTTGCAATTCTTTTTATAATATAACTGATCATCCGTCTACTTAGCTAAGAGCTCTAACAAAATAAAACTAATGATCTCACCAGTTGAGTCTCAATCGAAGGTCCTTAATTGACCATGAGAATGCATTAAATAATAGAAATCTTCAATTATAATCTCTATAAATCCTCAAATCAAATTAGAATCATCATGATATTAAAATTCACAGAAGTTGCTTGAGTCATGTCATGTCTCACAAGTATTTCGAGTATATATTAAATGGCAAATCTCACGAACTTTTTGCTCCATGCATGGCTTGAGTCTATCTTGGAATAAAGTCTCATGAACTTTTTGGAGAAGTTGCTGATCAAATTTGTCTCGTTAGTAGATTTCAATCCCCTAGCCTCTAGGTAATCATCTGAGTCCTATCTAAATTATAATATGCAACATGGATAATGTAGGGTGTAAAGGCTTTTAAATATAACTATTCAAAAAAAAAAAAAATGATATAAGAGAAGGAGATAAAACAGAGAAGAAAAATGAATACCACCTACCTTGAAGTCTTCTAAAGGAAAAACAGAGAAGTAAAATGAAAAGACAGTGAGTAGGAACCTTTTTTGTGCACATATAGCTATAATAAATGTTGGAACAAGTGATTGCTTATGTATCTTCCAGTTAACATATGTGTTCTTTCAAATCCAAAGCTCCATTATTAGTCGACAAAAATGAATCTTTAAGGACAAAAGTGAAAATAGTGCAGCACATGCGCTCAATGCCTTTTCACAAACAAATTAGGACTTTGATTACCCAGGTGGTTCCAACTTCCTCAAAAATTCAAGAGCTCGATATAACTTAATTGATTAAAATGTCTAAAATGCCCAACATCACCAACTCTAAGAAACAAGATGTGCCCAACATCACCCACTCAACAAAGAGTATTCTGTTGTCCATTAATAATACATCCTTTAGTTGCTGAGGAACCAATAGAAACTGTAGTGCTTAGTGCTTACGGAGAGACTTCATACTAGAACTACTCCGATGCTTATAAGAATCAACACTAGGCATATATATCATATTATCTAACTATATAAGAGTTATGATGAAAACTCTTCACTACTGACTCCAACTTTCGACAACTGAAAATACGGAGGTTTCAAAGTGTTACAGATAATTCTCTTCTTGATGTTAAGGATTCAAGAGATGGACAATCTTGGATGTACAAGTGCTCAAGAAGAGATGAGGTGCTGCTGCAACTGTTGTTGGTATTATCATCCTTCTCCTAAACCAATTTCCTCATATTCTGACAGCTAAGTATGTATAGCTGCTTTAGAGTTTATGGAGGAAGCTGGCTTCTTGCAAAAAGTAATGATACACTCACTCAAAGTTTAACGGGGAGTCTTCCAATATTTAAAAAAATCTCTCATATGCTCGGGACCCTAGGCTCCACATGAGCTGACCTATTTTTAAGCACCTTCTTGACAGCTCATGTAAGCATTGGGCATCCAAATCATGAAGAAAGACTTGGCATGCCAACAACAACTTGGTGCTGCAATTTTAGAAGAGTATGTTGAGGCAGAGAAGGAATCCATGATCCAGCCAGTGTGAAAACAGCAAATATATGGGGTTTAGAACTTCTTGTACTCCCTTCAACCTGAGAACAAGAGTAACTTGAAAGTGGTTTGCTCCATGGTAAGAGAAATATCAGAGCAGGAGAGAAGCAATATTACTTGCACATCCATTTTTCAGATAGCAGTTGGAAGTTGCAACAGCTTGCATCAGTCTTTTGAACCATCTGCAAGCATTGAACAGATAAAAATTTATCAGCCTATATATATATATTCATATTCTCAATCAGTAAAACAGAGGATTTTTTTTTTTTCTATACCAATTTCTGTATTTATATTCATAACCCCCAATGGATGATCTGAGTAACGTAAGTGGTTAAGCATAAGGAACAAGATATACTAAAATATGGACTTTAAAAACTAAACATACAGAAAGTGTTGATTAAACTTGATATGTCCAATCACAATCATCAATTGATGAGGCTATAATTGTGGAGATCAGTCGCAGTTGGTCTTGATGTTGCTGCAATTAAGCATTCCAGTAGATATGTAAAAGAGTTATGCTACACAGAAGCCCCACACTCTACACACCACTTAAAAAACATGTAATTTTACTTTCTTATCCTCATATTTCATATTTTATATTTCATGAAATGAGGGTAAAATGATAAAATAACACTCGATCGTGGACATTAAACACGACGTTTTAGTTCAAGTTTTTCCAACTCTGCATTTCCTTTGATTCCCCTGGTTCATTCACCAACAAAAAGATTAAAATAACATTAGACTTTTTGGATCATAATATTTATGTAATTAGAATGTAAACCTCTGGGATGCTAATTCATCCAAATAACATTTCAACATTATTTTTTTTTATAAATAAAAAATAATTTTCCTATCCTTGCATATATAGGTTGGGAATCTATTTCATTTCACTCCATGGTTTGTGTTTCTACAAGTCTGCTTGCCAATACAAGATTATAATGAAAGAAAAGAAAGACATGCACACATGCACAAGAAGATCAATATATAGCACCAACAGGAGATAAGTGACAGGGTCTAATCTCCAATGCCACCACTCAAGGAACCTTTGGATCATAAGAACCAAGACAACCAATATTCCTCCATTTCTGAGTCACGAAGAATGATATTTTCTTCAATTCTGAGACAAGGGATATCAACTATCTTCAACCACTCTTGTCCTCGATCTTTCTTGCAGCGTTCTTTCAACAAAGAACATTGAGAGATACATAGTTCTCCAAGCAACGGAGGCAGGCCGTTCTTTGGAAAATTCGTGATCTTTGGGCATATAGAGATACTAAGTTTCCGGTGCAAGGGGGGTAGGCCATCCTCTGGAAAGGACGTGAGCTTTTCACAGTTAGAGATGTGCAATTCTCTAAGAGAGGTGAGTTTTCTTAAGCCCTTGGAAGATAGGCATTCCAGTTTCGAGAGGTCTGAGATGCAGAGTCTTGTTAGACAGGCATTCCCTACTATTGAGCCATCCACTCTGGCCTCCACAGCACAAGCAACGCAGCAAGGCTCCTCCACATCCACATCACAAGCAATGCAACAAGGCGCCTCATCAGCAACTCTTCCAGATTCTTCAGGGATAACGTAGATTAGGTTGATGTGTATTCCCTGGTATTGATTGTAACAGTTTTGGCAGAGCAATATAATAAACTCAGCTGCACTAAAGAATATTCTGCTGTGCATGGCCACTGCTTGTAAAAATGTCTAGGAAAGTTGTTAGGATTCCTTTTTGGGTTTATATATACCATTTGTACTCCTCCTGATTTTATGATGAGAATATGCAAATATTTTCCTTTCTTCTACTCTATCATGGTATCGGAGCAGGAATACAACTAATGTCTCCTCCTCAGCTTCTGAAAAGGACCCCTCCTTCTCCACCACCTTCCAACTCCCAAGCAACTTCACTCACATTGTCACCGTTAAACTCAGCTCCGATAACTACCTTTTATGGGGTGCACAGATTATTCCATATCTCCATGGCCAAGAGCTCTTCCACTTCATTGATGGTTCTTCTCCACCTCCTCTTCCTATTCTTCCCGCTGCCTCACCCTCTTCCTCTATCTCCCCCACTCCACAAACCAGACTTGCCTATCACTAGTGGAGTCGAACTGACCAACTACTCCTCAGTGCCCTCTTGTCATCTCTTATAGAACCCATTCTTGCCCAAGTTATTTCTTCTCACACCTCTCGTGAACTATGGGTCACTCTCGAAACCATGTTCACCTCCCAATCTAAGGCCAAAATATTCCAAATCCGGCATCAACTTACAAATCTCAAAGAAGGCTCTCTCTCCGTGACTGACTACTACCTTAAAGTTTGCCTTCTTTCCAATACAATGACAGCTTCCTGCGAGCATCTTCGTGACTCTGAAGTCGTCTCCTACCTCCTCAATGGACTCAACTCTGAATTTGAATCATTTGTCATCTTTGTCACTATACGAGCCACCCCCATAAGCTCAACTGAGGTTTCCAATCTTGTTCTTGCTTTTGAAAGCCGCATCTCTCTTAACTCCACTCAACATGGTCTTTTACCCAATCCCTCTGCCAATCTCACCACCCCTTTCTTTCATCATGGAGGACGCAGTGTTTTTCGTGGTGGTCGAAACGGAGGTTGTGATGGTCACAATCGTGGTGGCCGCACTTCTCATCCCTCTCCATCTCCTTCTCAACAATGCAGCAAGCCAACGTGTCAAATGTGTAACAAGGTTGGGCATGTTGCTCTGCAATGCTACCAATGATTTGACCAAGCATATCAGTACGGGCCTCCACGTTCCCTTTCGGCTCACTACACCAACTCTCACTCTCTCTCAGACCAACAATGGTACCCTGACTCAGCGGCAACCAACCACCTAACTTTTGATCTTCAGAACTTAAACATCTCGACAGAGCAATATCCTGGCCCAGAGCAAATCAGAGTGTAATGGATCTGCTTAACAGGAACACTACTGCACCTTCTCAATCGAGCTCACAGAATTCAATCAAGAAGATTCACACCACAAGACAAAGATATTTCAATACAAGATTCTCTTCATGAATCTTGTCAAAGAATTTTCGAGGAATTCCCAACCTCCAAATTGAACTAAACTTCAATGATCAATCAATGAGTTTTTACACAGGAGCTGCACTGCTTTTTTAGGCGCAGAGCATGAAGATGACTCAAAACGACCATGCATGATATGTAAAATGCAGCCTATCCAAATACTCACCGTTTCACTTAAAAGCAAAACACAAAACTTTTACAACAAAACGACACTGCTATCTAAAATTACAAAACGCACCGTTTAAGCCATTGGACTCCTAAGACAATGTCGCACCCTCCCAGAGTTAGACCATGGAAAGGAACTAGAAATTTAGTTCCTTGCACCTTAATCATTTCCTCACATCGGCCTTGGCTGATTATGCTAGAACCATCTGCAACTTTCACCTGAAGAGCTGTATCTTCCATTACTTTTAACTTTGCTGTTTCTACTACTAAAGGATCTAGGAAGTTGTGAGTACTTCCTGAATCCACAAGAATTTCCACAGAAAATGAGCCTATTTTTCCCAAAATTTTCATGGCATTACTGTTAATACAACCATAAATGGCATCGATAGAAACTTCAAGTTCTTCAGTTCCTATCTTAACCAATTCATTAGATTCTTGCATTGATTGAGGCGCCACTTCATCATCACAGCCAACTATCTCTTGTATTTCACTACTTTCTCCACTTAAGAAATACACCCTCGGACTTTTACATACATGATTAGGATTCCACTTTTCCTCACAGTGGAAACATAGGCCTTTCCTTCTTTACTCATCCATCTGAGATGAATTCACCTTTCTAAGAGGAAACACCCCCTTCTGACTCCTGTTAGCTAGGTCAACCATCCCAACCTTATCCACAAGCCACTTCTCAGCATAATGGCCATTTTGTCTCCAAGGTTTTCTTGCAGACAAAACGTGCTCCTCTTGCAACTTTGCCAGGCCAAGGTAGCACCAAGGTTCAATGGATTAAACATTTTGACAGGTATACGGATTTCATCCTTTATCAGACAAGCCTTTCAGCCTATTAGGCAAAACCTCAAATTGTGCTGTATACAAACTAATAGAAGTAGTTTGTTTTAATCTAGTCATAGCCTCCATTGGATCATCAAATGCAGAAGGTCCAAACCTACCTTGCATTGCTACCACTAAGGTCTCCCATGAGTGAAACTGACCAGACTCCAAGGCATTTTGATATCACATCAATGCCTCACCTTCCATATGGTGCGAAGCCACCATTAATTTCTGATGGAAAGGTACTTGAAAGGAATCAAAGTACTGATTAGCCTTAAAGATCCAACCTGGAGGATCATTACCACTAAAATGTGGAAAATCCAACCTAAAATTCCTTTGAAACACTCCTCTCTCTTCATTCTGCCTAGGCTCATTAGATACTTCTCTCTCTCTACGAGACATAACATTGACAGAATCAACCAAAGATCTCAACATATCCGAAACTTGTTCTAACCTTTCTGTCATTCCCGCAATGGCTTGTTGATGCTGATCCAATTGCTTCTACATCGTTTCCTGCTGCCTCTGAGATCCTTCAATCTGTCCTTTCAATGCTGCACGCGTGCCTTCTCCATTAGAATCACCGTAATGGACCTGCTTAACAGGAACACTACTGCACCTTCTCAACCGAGCTCACAGAATTCAATCAAGAAGATTCACACCACAAGACAAAGATATTTCAATACAAGATTCCCTTCGTGAATCTTGTCAAGGAATTTTCGAGGAATTCCCAACCTCCAAATTGAACTAAACTTCAATGATCAATCAGTGAGTTTTTACATGGGAGTTGTAGTGCTTTTATAGGCGCAGAGCATGAAGATGACTCAAAACGTCCATGCATGATATGTAAAACACAGCCTATCCAAATACTCATCGTTTCACTTAAAAGCAAAACACACTTTTACAACAAAACGACACTGCTATCTAAAATTACAAAACGCACCGTTCAACTAAAACACTCGACTTCCCTCTTATTTCTAAAAAGTAGTTACAACCGTTACTCCTTCAATCTTCTATTAAACCTTCTTCTCCCAACTACTCTCGATTCCTCCTCATGCAGCAGAGCTTCAACCTATCTTACTCACCACAGCTTCCACTTCAAGGCCTTGCCCCAAAGCACCCGTGACACAGAGTAGGCGATGGCACTAGTATTCCCATCACTCATATTGGTGATTCCCAACTCTCAACATCATCTTCTAAATTTTTATTTCATAATTTACTACACTTTCCTCAAATCACAAAAAATCTAGTCTCTGTCCATCAATTCTGCCAAGATAATTGTGTTTTCTTTGAGTTTCATGATTCAAATTTTTCTACGAAGGACAAGCGAACGGGGACTCCATTAATCCAAGGACCAACACGTAATAGATTCTACCTATTTCCTACACCTGTCATCCCCAAGCCATCTCTGGTTGCTCTTGTTGGTGAAAGAATTGAAATAGCTCAATGGCACCATCGTCTTGGTCATCCATCTCTTCGGATTGTCTCTCACATTCTGCGCACCAAGTGTTTACCGTTTCTTCCCACTCAGCCTAGTTTTTTTTTTTGTTCTACTTGTCCCCTCGCCAAGTGTCGGCAATTGCCATTTAAGCCTTCTGCTAATCGGTCTTCAGGACCTTTGAACTTATTTTTAGTAGATGTTTGGGGCCCATCTCCTTGTACATCACATGATGGTTTTCGATATTACATTTCCTTTGTTGATGACTACAGTCGATACACTTGGTTTTACCCTCTCGCCTCTAAGAGTGATGCAACATCTACTTTTTTGTTATTTTAGAAATATGTTGAAAGATTACTCAATGCTAAAATTAAAATTGTTCAAAGTGATTAGAGTGGTGAATTTCGACCGCTAACTCGCATCCTTAATTCTCAAGGCATTGCACATCGGCTTTCTTGCCCTCACACTCACCAACAAAATGGTGTGGTTGAGAGAAAGCACCGTCACATCGTTGAGACTAGTCTTACTCTTCTATCAACGGCATCCCTTCCCTAAAAATTTTGGTCGGACGTGTTCCACACTGCTGCATATTTATTAAATTTTCTTCCATCTACATCTCCAAAACAAATCTCCAATAATACATCATTATTCTTCAATATCCTTATAGCTTTCGGCATCTTCCATAAAGTCTTGGGAGTCATCATTAATGGAGGGAGCTTTTAACCAATTTTGTGCGCAAATAAGAGCTTCAATTGTTTTCGGGACTAAGAAGTTTCGAAATGAATCTAACACACGACCCCCAATGTGAACGCCGACTCAGAAGTAACAGCAGAGATGGGAATAGCCAAGAAATCCCATGCTATATTGGCAAAGATTGGAAATTTTCTTAGAAATCATGTGCTATATTGGCAAGGATTGAAAATTTGCTAAGGTTCACCTTCCACCACATTAAAATATCAAATTTGGGTGTCAATCCTTCAAGGCTTCCCACGAAATACTTATCCAATTTTGATTCGGACTCTACAATACCTTTTAATGCTTTATATTGTCAATACCTACTANATCCTTAATTCTCAAGGCATTGCACATCGGCTTTCTTGCCCTCACACTCACCAACAAAATGGTGTGGTTGAGAGAAAGCACCGTCACATCGTTGAGACTAGTCTTACTCTTCTATCAACGGCATCCCTTCCCTAAAAATTTTGGTCGGACGTGTTCCACACTGCTGCATATTTATTAAATTTTCTTCCATCTACATCTCCAAAACAAATCTCCAATAATACATCATTATTCTTCAATATCCTTATAGCTTTCGGCATCTTCCATAAAGTCTTGGGAGTCATCATTAATGGAGGGAGCTTTTAACCAATTTTGTGCGCAAATAAGAGCTTCAATTGTTTTCGGGACTAAGAAGTTTCGAAATGAATCTAACACACGACCCCCAATGTGAACGCCGACTCAGAAGTAACAGCAGAGATGGGAATAGCCAAGAAATCCCATGCTATATTGGCAAAGATTGGAAATTTTCTTAGAAATCATGTGCTATATTGGCAAGGATTGAAAATTTGCTAAGGTTCACCTTCCACCACATTAAAATATCAAATTTGGGTGTCAATCCTTCAAGGCTTCCCACGAAATACTTATCCAATTTTGATTCGGACTCTACAATACCTTTTAATGCTTTATATTGTCAACACCTACTAGTAGAGATCATCCTCATCATCATAAGAAGTGCTGCTTTGGGTCTCATTAGCACTTGATTGGCACCTACTTGAATATTGCTTATATAACCAATCAAGAATTCCCCTTAATCGTGCAACAAGCTCGGACGCTCGCTAGGGGCCAAGAAAATCAATAAAACAACTCTAAAACTTCCAATTTGGAGCGCGGGTCAAGCATAGCTACCACATGCCATAAACAAGATTTTGTTCACTTTCTTAAAATACCACCAATATTTGTCATATTTCATTGACATCTTTCCTAACATAGTTGCTAACTTCTTATGAACACTTTTGGAAAATTTGTTCAAATAGCTATATAGTGTAGCAGTTTCTTTAATTAACAAATTTGAAGTTCCATGAGTTGAGTTTGAAATCCATAAAGTGACATAAAAGAAAATCTTCAAAAACTATATGAAGGCCTCTATGGTTTCCCAATCCTTAGGTTTTAGTTCGCCTCCTCGTGCCTCCCATAAATGTGGTACAAATTGATTGTCTTCATCTTACATCAGGTCAAGCGCCGTACAATATTTTAGAGCCGCACTCAAATAAATGTGATACCCCATTGAAGTATGGATGACTTGATCTCTCCTCCTGTTGTCGTCCCTTTATGATAAAAAACTTGTATAAATTTTATTATTGTTTTATACAAGTTCCAATTATTATCAATAAAATGAGTTGTTATGCATATATAATTAAGATTTTGAATCGAGGTCTATAAATTAGTGGTGATGCAAATGTTATAAATAGATGTCATGAACATATCCTTAACAACTTGTTCTTTTCTAACATGCAAACAATCTCGTATATATAATGGTAATGCCAGAAGGGATTGGAAATCCGGGCTTAACTATGGCCATAAAGTACTCTTTAAACTCTTGACATTCAATAAATCTAAATGGCAATTCATCTAGAATTATCATATAAACTACTGCCAAATAGTTTATACGCTAACCTGGATGTATTAAGGTTTTAAAATCTGCTTCAATATTTTAAAACACTATCCATGTACTTAAAAATTTATATATATATATTTATTTATATTTATATAAAATACGAATGCAATGGCTAGTTTATTTTTTTTCTTAGTTTGGAAGAAAAAGAGTATTAATGTCTAAGAAATTATGCTCTTAAAAAAATATATTTTTCAGACGAGAAATTTTTTGGAATGATTAACTAAAATTAAATAAACTAAAATTCTTAATCAGTTTGCACTTCTAGCCTGCTTCTTCTGCAATTTGTGATGGCAGAGCCTTCTGATGGCCACTGCCTGGGGATATGCTTGGCCTGGGAACTTGAGAACTGGTTATTGGCTTCTGCAACGGCTTCAAAGCAGCCATGATCTGAACAAACGTGGGTCTCAATTTTGGGTCTCATTATGACCCCAAAGCTACAAATGTCACACCTGCATATTGTATACATGATGTAATTAAAACCTTCCATCCAAGGTGAGAAACAAGATACTGCATTGAAAAAGGCTTACTTTTCATTTGCAGGTTCATTTCTTAACACATCTGGGGCCATCCACTCAACCTGAAGGAGTGAAATACAAATATTAACTTTTCAATACCAGTTTCAAGGGTTGCATACTTGCAATCCAAGACACAAAGAAACAAGTCAATTATCAAGAAATCAAAGCATATTGCAAGATGCATGACTACATAACAGGCATGACAGATGATCATGATATTTCAATAATGTTAAAATTAACTTTTTAACATTATTGTATAAATTATATGGTTGTACAACTACCACCAGATGCAGCCACCAAGAGGACATATACTGTTCAAACCTTTGGTGAGAAGTGTATAAACCTTTCCATTAAAAAGAACTGGACTTTCTAAGATCTGTTTTCAAGAAAGTATTTTCTTCTACTTTCCAAAAGCCCTACCATTCAAAAGCCTCTTTTGAAGCCATTTCATTGGTTGTGTGTCCATGTCCGTGTGCAGAAGTGTGTACAAGTGTGTGCTGTGTTACTTTCAAGTAAATGAATGCCTGTTAAGAAAAAGGAATAACCGCCTACTATGCAGCTAGAGCATACAGATTGATAAGTCAGGTTACTAATAAGGGCTTTTGTTCGTAAGTTTAAATATGGAACACGTTGTATTCCATAAATCTGTGATAAGACCATAAATGACTATGGTCAGAGCAAGAGAGTTTACATACTTGGGAGGAAATTCAGTGACAATTGAAAGTTTGGGGGACGTGTTACAGCTCCCATGAAGAGCACAGCATTGGGATGCCTAAGTCTTTTCATTAACAGCACCTTGAAATTCAAACCACAAGAAGAACAAATGGTTTCAACAAAAATACTCCACATACTTTAGAGATAATAATGACAGCTAGCAAAAGTCTAAGTTGAGAGGAAGAAATCACAGGTACACTTTCCAAAATCCTGATCAAAATCCAGACAAATGTCCAGGCATCTGATCAAAATCACTTATTTTTAGAAATTTTCAGCCGAATAGAGATTCAAACCAATGACTTCAGTCTTTGGACTTAGCGAGAATGATGTCTGAGGATGATGGAAGATCAATTTGGATGTTTTGGATTTCTATCTTTTATGCCAGAATACTAATTATTAGTTCATTTTAGTGTTTGAATCATAAAAATCGGATTACTTTGATTCATTACAAACTTACAAGCACCTTCTTGACAGCTCTTATAAGCATTGGGACTGTCCAAAACAATACCATGAGACAGGTTCGCTTGTTTCCAGACATTGATTAGGTGGATACGAATAGCAAAAACACGAAGAAAGACATGGCATGCCAACATATATTGGGTTTGAAGATCAGCGCAATCTAATGTTTGTGCGCTCGGCCCACCTCACTGAGAATTAGAGCCAATTATTTGCTATGAGAAATGGCATCCATCGCTGCTTGGTTTACAATTTCTTCTTCCCCTTCAACTTGAGAACAAGAGTAGCAGTTCTTTTCTATTAGCAAGCTCAAAAAACTCATAAATCATACATTGCATAATTGCCAAAATCAATTTTTTTACAATGATTTGAGGTGTGATCTTGGCTTATGGAATTCACTAAAATTCCAACAGTTCTTCCACGCATCAATCTCTTATATTAACTTGAAAGTGGTTTGCTACATTTAGTTAAAGGCAGTAAGCAAAACAATAGCAAGAGAAAAGCAATATTACTTGCACATCCATTTTTCAGATAGTAGTCGGAAGTTGCAATAACTTGCATCAGTCTTTTGAAGCATCTGCAAGCATTGAACAGATAAATATTTATCAGCCTATATATATAGATATTCATATTCTCAATCAGTAAAACAGAGGATTTTTTTTTTCTATACCAATTTCTGTATTTATATTCATGACCCCCAATGGATGATCTGAGTAACGTAAGTGGTTAAGCATAAGCATAAGGCCATAGCAGTACAATCAAAGAACCCTTTTTGACAAGAACTAAATCATTAGATAACAGGCGCCGTTACAATGAAGAAAGCTCTCATTTTATACTATTTGAAGATCACAAATCCTTTGTTCCACAATACAGATAGAGCTGACGTGATTTTCAAGGATATCTCTAAAAGGCTACAAACACAAACCATGTCAACTCATCTCATCTAATTATTACAATTTTTCTAAACTTTAAAACAAAATACAATAAATTTCAAAACAAAATAATAATATAATATTCTAATAATATTTTATTCAACTTTCACCTCATCTCATCACTCAAACTTGTCTCCTTGGTAGATTTCAATCCCCTAGAATCTAAGTCCAAAACTCTAGGTGATTTGAAATTAGTTAAGGTACTCATTGAGTCCTCATGACAACCTTGTAAAACAAAAATTTAAAGGAATGAAAGATATAAGAGAAGGGGATAGAAAAATCAGAACAAAAGTCTCAATGGTCAATTCAGTTACTGGAATGAATAATGGACCGAAAGTTTGAGCCCATGTTCGTTGGGATTTGTCATGTAGGAGATTGCAGAAAATGATGGTGTTCATTCACCAACTTCTAAGAAATTATGCTCTTAGAAAAATATATTTTTAGGGCAAGAAAATTTATTGGAATGATTAACTATGATCACTAATACTTATCCAATTTTGATTCAGACTCTACAATACCTTTTAATGCTTGATATTGTCAATACCTACTGGTAGAGATCGTCCTCATCATCATAAGAAGTGTTGCTTTGGGTCTCATTAACACTTGATTGGCCCCTACTTGAACATGGCTTATATAACCAATCAATGATTCCCTTTACTTGTGCAACAAGTTTGGACGCTCGCTTGGGGCCAAGAAAATCAATAAACCAAAACTCCAAAACTTCCAACTTGGAGCGCGGGTCAAGCATAGCTGCCATAAACAAGATTTTGTTCGCTTTCTTAAAAGACTACCAATATTTGTCATATTTCATTAACATCTTTCCTAATATAGTTGCCAACTTCTTATGAACACTTTTGAAAAATTTGTTCAAATAGCTATATAGTGTAGCAATTTCTTTAATTAACAAATTTGAAGTTCGATGAGTTGAGTCTGAAATCCATGATAAGGTAACATCAAAGAAAATCTTCAAAAATTGTATGAGGAGGCGTCTATGGTTTTCCAATCCTTGGGCTTTGGTTCCCCTCCTCCAACCTCCAATAAATGTGGTACAAATTGATTGTCTTCATCTTGCATCAGGTCAAACGCTACACAATACTTTAGAGCCACACTCAACATAAGAGATGTGGAGTTCCACCAGGTTGAAACATCAAGAGAAGGCAGCCCACCACCCAAGATATTTTGATTGTTTTCATCTTGTCGAGTCTTGCATGGGAAACTTCACAATGTTCACATACTTCACTGCATTTAGAATCTTCAATCAATTCGTCAATTTCTTTCAACCATTCATTGACAATAAGTTTTAAAATATGTGCCCAACAGCTTATGCACCCAAACTCTTGATCTAATTCCATACAATTTTCAACGATGACCCTTTTCCTTAAATAATCAATGGCCATTTTATTGAAAGATGCATTGTCGACAATAATGGTAAATATCTTCTTCATACCCCATTGAAGTAAGGATGACTCGATCTCTCCTCCTATTGTCGCCCCTTTATGATAAAAAAAAACTTGCATAAATTTTGTTATTGTTTTATACAAGTTCCAATTATTATAAAAAAAAGGAGCTTTTATGAGTATATAATTAAGATTTTGAATTGATGTCCATAAATTAGTGGTGATGCAAATTATGTTATAACTAGATGTCATGAACATATCCTTAACTTGTTCTTCTCTAACATGCAAACAATCTCGCATAATAGTAATGCCAGAAGGAATTGGAAAATCCAGGCTCAACTATGGCCATAAACTCTTTAAATTCTTGACATTCAATAAATCTAAATGGAAACTCATCTAAAAACTATTCATGTACTTTAAAAAAAAAAAAAAAAAAAAAA
>QEOT01001317.1:450339-472193 GCA_003123785.1 Pterocarya stenoptera
AAAAAAAAAAAAAAAAAAAAAAAAAAGGCCTGCCACACATGAAAAAGAAAAAAAAAACGAATGCAATGGCTAGTCTATTTTTTTTATTTGTTTGGAAGAAAAGGAGTATTAACTTGATCAAAGAAAAATTCTTTTGAAAAAAGTAGGACTGGTCTGAAAATTCTCTTCTTCTTTTTTTTATTTTTTATTTTTATAGTTGATCCTGTTTTTTTTTTTTTTTAACAGTAGTTTGACATTCTAGACCTATATATAGGATTATTTAAGATATTAAAAAAATTGGCTCATTAAGTCACTGCTTAGAGAAGCACGGTCTTTCATCTGAGAAAAGGACGACTCTTGGAGAAAAAAACAGCATATTAGCTAGCAAGACTATTAATAATGAGACTACAATCTGTCAACTTCTAAGAAATTATGCTCTTAAAAAATATGATTTTCAGACGAGAAAATTCATTAGAATGATTAGTTATGATCACTAATAAGCTAAATCATCAATTTGTATTAGGGAAGACCTTCTAATCAAGCTTTCACATGTAAATACTCTGTACCCTCCAAAAACAATGCCAGGTGCGTTTGTTTACACAAAACCCTTATCTCATCTCATCTCAATCATTATAATTTTTTCAAATTTTCATACAAAAATATAATAAACAATTCAACTTTTTGAAATTCTAAAATAAAAATAATACTAAAAAATATTTTCTAACAATATTTTATTCAACTACTATTCAAAACATCTTATCTCATCTCATCTGAACTGTGTATCCAAACCCAACTAAATTGTTTGAAATACATACATATATATAATGATATAGATATAGATATTTCCCTCTTCTTATAAACTTCATTTTCTTCTCAAAGTTTTCTTCTTTTCCTTTTGTCTTTCTTGATTAGAGAGATTCAGAGCAAAAGAAATACAAAATAAATGGTTGATGCATTTCATGAAGATTGGGGTTATCTATTCAAGACAGTTCTTATAGGAGACTTGGGGCTTGGGAAATCAAATCTTATTTGAAGGTTTGCAAAAGAGGAATTCCGGTTAGATTCCAAGCCCACCATTGGGGTTGAATTTGCATACTGGAATATAAAGTTTGCAATCCTTTCTTTATCTGTGTTTTCTTATTCTTTATAACCCACCTTTCGTTTAGATTAATCAAACTTCTTCTATATAGATTTGTTCCAAATATATAGATTATGAAAAACAAATTAAAACAGCTAAGCTGTGGGATTTTCTTGTTTTTTTTTTATTATTATTATTGGAGAAACACAGCTAAAGATGCTTAGGGTGGGTCCTGTTTAAACTCAGCCAGAAAACTTTCTCCATAGATATTTTCCCCTATGTTGTGAAGGAAGCATTCTTGCATAAGATCATGAAAATCAACATTGAACAAGAAAATGTAAAACTTAAAAACTCAAAGCAACAAAAAGTTTTAGTATTTTTGATGAAATGGCAATCACCTTGGTTGGTTGTAAAATGGACAGTTCTATTGAATAGTTGTAGACCATAAAGGGAATGTTGTCCCTTGCTTATCTTTGTATCAAATCAATTAGAAAATCAAAATGGAAGAACTCCACAAAAAGAAAAATTTTCAAAACATTGATTCCAACAATTTCATTGGATTTCTACAACCTATAGGGATCACAACCTGTCATTTTCTCATACTAGTCCAAGGCAATCTAGAACTTCACCCATATTTTTGCAGTCCAATGATAGAGAGTATGATGGTGTAGTTTGCACTTCTAGCCTGCTTCTTCTACAATTTGTGATGGCAGAGCCTTCTGACGGCCATTGCTTGGGGATTTGCTTGGCCTAGGAACTTGAGAACTGGTTATTGGCTTCTGCAACGGCTTCAAAGCAGCCATGATCTCAGCAAACGTGGGTCTCAATTTTGGGTCTCTAAAATGTTAAATTGGATCTTTTGCAACGTATAGACATCCTTCAGTATGACCCCAAAGCTACAAATGTCACACCTGCATATTGTATACATGGTGTAATTAAAACCTTCCATCCAGGATGAAAAACAAGATATTGCATCGAAAAAGGCATACTTTTCATTTGCAGGTTCATTTCTTAGCACTTTTGGAGCAATCCACTCAGCTTGAAGGAGTGAAATACAAATATTAACTTTTCAATACCAGTTTCAAGGGTTGCATTCTTGCAATCTGAGACAAATGGAAACAAGTCAATTATCAAGAAACCAAAGCATATTGCAAGATGCATGACTACATAACAAGCATGACAGATGATCGTGATATTTCAATAATGTTAAAATTAACTTTTTAACATTATTGTATAAATTATACGGTTGTACAACTACCACCAGATGCACCCACCAAGAGGATATATGCTGTCAAACCTTTGGTGAGAAGTGTATAAACCTTTCCATTAAAAAGAATTGGACTTTCTAAGATCTGTTTTCATGAAAGTATTTTCTTCTACTTTCCAAAAGCCCTACCATTCAAGAGCCTCTTTTGAAGCCATTTCATTGGTTGTGTGTCCATGTCTGTGTGCGGACGTGCGTACAAGTGTGTGCTGTGTAACTTTCAAGTAAATCAGTGCCTGCTAAGAAAAAGGAATAATCGCACTATGCAGCTAGAGCATACAGATTGATAAGTCAGGTTACTAATAAGGACTTTTGTTCGTAAGTTTAAATATTGATGCAGGGGGATCCGAGGCAGATGATGTTGAGCTGTCAGATTGCACCTTGATGGCACTGAGATACCATGAGTTGGCAGATCAGCGCAAAGGCAGGAATTGATTGTGATATGTTCCTCATTGGGGCCATTTTGAGTGTGTTTCGGTCTTTTGGCCATAACTTTGGCTACGGGTGTCGGAATCGCGCATAAGACCCCAATTCGGAAAGCTCCTTTCGACGCGCACGCTGTCCACATCGAGCATGGCTTCATGTGCCTTTTTTTCGACCTCAAATTCTGCTGTTTTCCCCTCCGAATCACTAGTTTTAGTTATTTTTTACTATTTATGGTAATTTTTCGCTTGTCATTTAGGAAGTCGTTTCAAATCCGATTTGAGCCGGATTTTTTGCAGATTGCTTATTTTATTTTGAATTTCAATTTAGAGTGACTTCCGAGATTTTGCTATTTTTGGCAAAATTCGGATAAACACGATTTTTGGCTATAACAGTCCGGCTTGTGGACTGATTTGGGGGATTTTTGAATTTTATAATATTCCGTTAAACCCTAGAGACTTTTCTCTCTGGTTTTGGGCGAATTTTCTCCTGTGAATCATCTGTGGGAACTAGCCTACAGGATAATCGCTATCCTGTCCGGCGTCAAATATGGAACACGTTGTCTTCCATAAATCTGTGATAAGACCATAAATGACTATGGTCAGAGCAAGAGAGTTTGCATACCTGGGAAGAAATTCAGTGACAATTGAAAGATTTGGGGGATGCGTTACAGCTCCCATGAAGAGCACAACATTGGGATGCCTGAGTCTTTTCATTAACAACACCTTGAAATTCAAACCACAAGAAGAACAAATACAACAGAAATCTCCACATACTTAAGAGATAATCATGACAGCTAGCAAAAGTCTAAGTTAAGAGGAAGAAATCACAGGTACACTTTCCAAAATCTTGATCAAAATCCAGACAAATGTCCAGGCATTTGATCAAAATAACTTATTTTCAGAAATTTTCAGCCAAATAGAGATTCAAACCAATGACCTGCCTTTCAGTCTTTGGACTTAGCTAGAATGATGGCTAAGGACGATGGTAGATCAATTTGGATGTTTTGGATTTCTGTCTTCTATGCCAGAATACTAATTATTAGTCCATTTTAGTGTTTGAATCATAAAAATGGGATTACTTTGATTCATTACAAACTTACAAGCACCTTCTTGATAGCTCTTATAAGCATTGAGACTCCAAAACAATACCACGAGACAGGTTCGCTTGTAGCCAGACATTGATTAGGTGGATATGAATAGCAAAAACATGAAGAAAGACATGGCATGCCAACAGCTTGTTGCTGCAATTTTAGAAGAGTATGTTGAGGCAGAGAAGAATCCGTGATGTAGCCATTGTGAAGACAGCAAATATATTGGGTTTGAAGATCAATGTAATCTAATGTTTGTGCGCTCGGCCCACCTCACTGAGAATCAGAGCTAATTATCTGCTAAGAGAAATGGCATCCATCACTGCTTGGTTTACAACTTCTTCTCCCTTCATCCTGAGAACAAGAGTAGCGGTTCTTTTCTACAAGAATACCCACAAAACACATAAATCATACATAGCATAATTGCCAAAATCAGTCTTTTTACAATGATTTGAGGTGTGATCTTGGCTTATGGAATTCACTAAAATTCCAATAGTTCTTCCATGCATCAATCTCTTATATTAACTTGAAAGTGGTTTGCTACATTTAGGTAAAGGCAGTAAGCAAAACAATAGCAAGAGAAAAGTAATATTACTTGCACATCCATTTTTCAGATAGCAGTCGGAAGTTCCAACAACTTGCATTAGTCTTTTGAATCATCTGCAAGGTTTGAACAAATAAATATTCATCAGCCTATATGGCTATATATATATTCATATTCTCAATCAGTAAAACAGAGGATTTTATTTTTCTATACCAATTTCTGTATTTATCTGGATGTAAAAACATCCTTCCACTTCTTCATCTTTACCCATGTCATGCAATTGATGATCTGACAAGAAGCAAATCCATAATTGAAAAAATAAATAAATGCATACATGGAAAAAACAAACACGAGAAAGGAACAAGATATACCAACATATGGACTTTAAAAACTAAACATAAAAGTAATATTATGATTCGATCTATTCCTTCTTCTAGGCATATTGCTAATTGGCATAGAGACAAGGCCTTGGAACATGCAATTTTTCCTTAGCAAAGGCCTTAGAACATGCATTTTTTCCTTAGCAATTGTCAAATTGCTGATCTTGACAAAATCAGAGGAACAATATCTAGTTATGTAGCTGTTTTGGAGCCCGATCATTGGTCATGTTCATGAATTTTCTAATTTGAAAATAAAAAATTGCATGTTCGAAGATCTTCTCTCTTTGCTTGGAGATTTAGAAATCTTAACAAGGACATGTTATGTGGTTATGCAAACCCAACGAGAACAAAAAAACCACAAGAATGCTGCATACCAACCAAAGTCGCAACATGCAATAGGAGTGACGGGATCTCTCCAATGCCACCATTCAACATACAAATGAAATTTGGATCAGAGCCAGAACAAAATTACCTTTGGATTTATTCCTCAGTTTCTGTGTCATAGATGTAAGGGTGCTGCGGGAATTGAGTTGTGTTGTAGTGCCTTTGAATTCCAAGATGCCAATGTTGATAGGGTGGTCTAGACCTGCTCATGATTGTTACAAAATTAATGTTGATGGTGGTTCATCTGGAAATCCGTGGCCTTCTGATGGGGGGGGAGTTGTTCGTGACTCTTATGGCAGAGTACTTGCTAGTTTTGTGCATCATTATGGGCATGCTTCGAATAATATTGCGGAATGAAGGGCACTTCTTGATGGTCTACTGTTATGTAGATAGTTGGGATTGAGGAATATTGTACTTGAGTCAGATTCGAGTGTTGTGGTGGGGTGGTTTAATTCGGGAGTTTGTAATTTTTGGTATTTATGGGCTTTTTGGAAAGATGCCACTGGTCTCATTCAAGAACTTAACGTTGAAGTGCGACATGTGTTTGGAGAAGCTAATATGCATGGTTGCAGATTTTTTTCGCTAAGAAAGGAGCTAGGGGACGTTCTTTGAATTTTCTTGGAGATAACTTTGATCAGAGACGGTTCGTGGGCTTATTCGTACTGATAGATGGGATGTTCCTTACATTCGGCATCGTTTATAGTCTTTTTATTTGGGATGTTCATAATAGTGTTTGGATTTATTTTGATACCTAGGTTTTGGCTTTCTTGTATATGTAACTCCCAGATATCCGGTTGTTAACACGATTTCCCTCAACCATAAGTGAGGAGTTGAATGAATTGGGGTCTTGTCCTCCTTTACCAAAAAAAATAAAATAAAATAATAATAATAATAATAATAAATAAAAAAGAAAAGAAAATGTAAATTTTTATAACTTATCTTTCATTCTAGTAGTAAGCTAATTTATACAAATTTCATGTCAAATCTGAATATTTTGGTGCAAATAAGTATATAATGCTATAATTGAGATGTGAAATAATTTTTTTCTTGCTTAGTAATATTTTTTTTCTTGCTTATTATTTATCCTCCATCCTGTACACCAACACCCTTGGTGTACGTGTTTCGCCGTAATACTTTGCTGCAAAAACATGTACGGGGACAGGAAAGAGCCTCTACGCCGAGAGATTTTGATTCACAGAAAGACGGCTTCTAATCTATTTGCAGATTGGAATTGTAATATATATATAGTTCTTTGGTTTTTTATTTTTTTTGGTAATTGACGTTCATTTTTGTTTCTTTTGCTGACATAAAAATGTCTTTCATTTTGCCACATTTTCTTCTAAGAAATTATGCTCTTTAAAAAATATATTTATTTTTAGATGACACAATTCATTGGAACGATTACCTATGATCACTAATTAATACTCAACTTTTAGAGCAACCAAAAAAAGAGGGCTCACGTAACAAAAATTATACATACATAGGAATTTAGTAAACTACTGGGATCTTAGTTATTAATTCTTCATTCTTAGTATTCATAATGAATCTAAATATATAAAAGAATATAGAATAGAATTTCAAATAAATATTTGAATGAAAAAATTATAGATTATACGGATTAATACTCTAAAAAGAATCTAATAATTCTAATTCTATTAGAGTCTTATTTATTATAATTCTAGATATAGATAGATTCTAATTTATACATTCTTTCAAATTAGAATGTATAAATAATTTAAATTATAATGAGATCAATTCTAAATTTAAATAATTAATTTAAATAATCCCAGCAAGTAAGTTGGAAAATGAAGTTGAGAATCTAGCTACCAATGAACTGTTGGCTTCACTATGAGGATTACAGCTGTGTCAAATTGGGTTTTTCAAAACTTGTTGTTGAAAGTGATTGTCTGCTACTGGTTCAAGAGTAGTTGAGAATTAATCAAGATTTATTTTCAGCAGATGGTAATCTTATTAAGGAAGCAAAGAGTCTGCTACACCATTTTCAGGAGGTTTAAAGAAATCCAACATGTGCATCGCATGGAGAATGAGGTAGCACGTATATTAGCTTGTTATGCTTGGAATATTGATAATATTGATAATATTTCTATGTGGTGGGAGAATGTTCTACTTTTGTTGATCATTCTCTTTGGATTGATCAAAACAATTTCTATTGAATTTTTATGAATGAATGTTTGGTTATCAAAAATTAATTAATTGCTTCCAAATAAGCTAAATCACCAATTTGTATGAGGGAAGTGTTGAGTATTGTGAAGTCTGGTCCACCGCTCGAGCGGAGTCTCTAGCCGCTTGAGCAAAGGTAAGTCAGAGAGTTCCGCTCGAACACCATAGTTAATTATGCCCAGCTTCGTCAAAGCCTCATGAGGCCGTAGCCCATTTAGTACCTCTAGTTCACTTGTCGTGTCTTCACTCCATTCCAACGCGCATCAATTTTCGTCTTTTCAATTAATTTTGCATCTTTTGCTGCCTTCTGTTCAATCACATTCTCTAATCTTGAAATGCAGAGTGTCCCTTTAAGATGCTTCAGAGGTCCAAGCTCCTTTATTCCAGAACAACTGTCTTTTCCCATAACTAGATTAGATAGTGTTTGAAGACAAGTTGGTTTACCTATTTGCATAGGCATTCCTTCCAAACTATGTGCACCTTTAATGTTGAGGTGGTGCAGGTTGACCAAGTTGCATAACATTGAAGGTAATTTCTTTAGAAGAAAATAGTTCTCCAACAACAATGTTTGTAAGTTGTAGAGACTAGTTATTAATTCTGGCAGGAGTCTGATTCAAGTGTGTGAAAGGTTAAGGTACCATAGATGCTTCAAATCACCAATAGAATCCGATAGCTCTGCAATATCCATTGAAAGTTAACACCCTTGAACAACTTAATGTTGGAACCAATCCAAAAGGAACATGATGAGCCAAATAGCAATGACCTGGATATGGTAGCATGAGAGGTAAGAATGTACGTAAACTAGTGAATTTAGAAAAAACCTCAAACTTTTTAGTTACATCATATTGGCTTCCCAAATAAGATGAGTGGCGTGCCTTTATAGGAATATCCACATTCTAACCACTCCCAATTTTATCTTCCATTTCATAGCACGTATCGCCTGCAACCGATTGAGCCAAATCATTGATGAGGTCATGCATAACAAATTTTGATTTATTAATACGTGACTTTTGGAAAAATGACCTTGACAACAGATCGTGAAAATACTCAGAACCCAAATCTTCCATTTTCTCTTCAGGGGGTTGAATCAAACCTTTTGCCATCCATAATAGGACCACCTCCTTCTCCTCAAATTCATAGTCCTTTGGTAGTATTGAGCAGTATACAAAGCACCTCTTTAAATGTGAAGGGAGATTGTCATAGCTTACCATAAGAGAGGAAGGAAATATTTCACTTTGTTCTGCTGGAATATCCCATATCTTATTCCTCAAAACTTTTTCCCACTCATTGTGGTCTTTTTGTTTACTGCGTATGACTCATGCAATAGTTTTTACTGCCAATGGCAAGCCTTTATACCTTCTAACGAGTTCCTCAGCAATAACTTTAAGGTCTGGATGTGCACTAAAGTCTTTTGCATCCAATGCATGTTGGGTAAATATGGACAAATAGGCATCAGCTGGCAACAACTCCAATTGAAAAGGTTCAACTCTAATGGTTCCCATCAATGATGATACTCCCTGATTACGAGTTGTGACGACAATACTACTTCCTAGAGCCTCTGGTTGAAAAGGGACACAGGTGATCCCAAACCACGTAGTTATCGTTCCAAACATCATCAAGAATGACTAGAAACCTCTTCCCATATAGTTTTTCCTTGAGTTTGACTTGTAACCAGTCTAAATCCTTGCCATCACAATTTTCAGAGCACGTGATAGATTGTAAAATTATTTTTGTAACCCTAACAATATCAAAATCTTGTGAAACACAAGCCCATGCTTTCAGATCGAAAAAGCTCTCCACTTTTTTATTTTTGTATATTTGCTGGGCCAATGTTGTCTTTCTGATAACCCCATACCAACTATAGGAATCACATTGGGTACTAATTTATTCAAAGGATCACTATGTTTTTCACTTGTAAATAATTCAAGTATAGCCTCTGCGACTTTCTCCTTACTGTAAAATTCGGTCCCCACAGAAGTTGAGGGAGGTCTCTCAGATCTTTTGTTTGGCATCAGACTTATAACCTTTTTCAACAAATTAAGTTGATCTTTTTGTGCCACAAGATCATTAAATCTAGTAGCGATTTTCTTTATCTTTAAACATAGCCTAATCTTGATCTTAACAGCACTTGGAGTTAAACAAGTACAACAAGCAGGGACGAGATTTCGTACCATACTAGCGCTAGCCTGACTTTCACCGGCCATCAACTTGCGTCGCAAAGCTGCTTCCGTGGCGACCTCATCCAATATATCTTCCACGTCGTAGGCCAAGTCTTTGAGATCATCAAGCCAATCTTTCACTGACATTTCAGTGTGTTGCTTCTCCTTTGCATCATTAAGCACCTCTTGAATTATTTTCAACATTTTTTTCCACTTGTCCAGCTGTTTTCGAAGTCCCTCTTGGCAAGCAAATTTCAGCAACTTGGGAGAAGCCAGTCGGTCGAACAACACTTGAAGGAATGCAGAAAGAAAGAGCTCTCCCACTGTTAAAACATGAATAAGAATTCGAAATACATAACTAGTTAAGAGAAAGATTTCCTTCTCATTGATCTGAGTCAAGATGATCCAAAACCTACTGCTATTTATACATTATAAAAATAGAAGGAAAAAGTTCTAAAAATTAATTTTAATCTTCTACTTAGTTACAAGTAATCTACTGCAACAGCATGGTTTAGGCAGTCCTCTTGATTTCTTGACATTGCTTTGTGTGCTGCCATGTATTTCACACATTATCTCTTGCTTTTTTCTGTTTGCTTTTCTTCTTCCTTTTGCTGTTGCTTTCACTTCTCTTTTTTGCAGTGTGCTTTATTTCAACTTTTTCTGCAGCATGCATTTCTTGGTCATTGCAGAGTACTTCATGTTTGCTTTTATTGCTGCATATGTTCCATCGTGTGTTGTAGCTTTGTTGCTCAATGTCCTCTTGTCTTTCTTGCTTGCATTCATAATTCTCTTCATGTTTTGTTTCGTGAGACTCCCCCACAAGATGGGCATAGATGTTTAGGATTCCCATCTTGGACAATAAAAAATGGAAAATAGAAGATGATAAAGCCTTAGTAAATATGTTTGCCAATTGGAACTTTGAGGCAATATGGACAGGAGTGATTATTCCAGCTAGAACCTTTTCTCGAACAAAGTGACAATCCAACTCTATGTGTTTAGTTCTTTCATGGAAGATAGGATTCTTTGTGATGTGAATGGCTGCTTGGTTATCACAGAACAAGAGAGCAGATTGTTCATGTTTGATGTTGAATTCTTTTAACAGACCAAGAAGCCATACAATCTCACAACGTGTTGTAGCCAATGCTCTATATTCTGCCTCAGTTGAAGACCTAGAGACAATCACTTGTTTCTTTGATTTTCAACTCACCAATGAGTCTCCAATGAACACACAGAAGCCTGTGACAGATCTCCTAGTTTCGGGGCAAGCAGCCCAATCAGAGTCATTATATGCTTTTAAGTGTAAAGGTGATCTTGATGACAAGAAGATGCCCTGACCTATGGACCCTTTGAGAAATTTGAGAACTCTATAGGCTGAGTGCATATGATTTTGTGAAGGCTTGTCCATAAACTGACTTAGAACATTCACAGCATAAGTGATGTCTAGCCTGGTAATTGTTAAATAAATGAGTCTTCCAATGAGCCTTCTGTAGGCTGTGGGGTCTTGCAGAATCTCATTAGTAGTGTGGCTCAACTTGTGGTTCAATTCAATAGGTGTGGAGACAGTTTTAGTGCCAAGTAAACCTGAATCTTCCAATATTTCGAGAGTGTACTTCCTTTGTCAAATATTGATTCCAGAAGATGACTTTGCAACCTCTAAACCTAAGAAATATTTGAGGGGTCCAAGGTCTTTGAGTTTGAACTTGCTGTGAAGGTAAGTTTTGAGTGAATTAATTTCCTCTTGAGAATCACCTCCCACTATGATATCATCCACATACACTAGTAGAGCTGTGAACCCCTTTTGACTAACTTTAGTAAATAAAGAATAGTCAGACTTGGATTGCTGAAATCCAATAGAAGTAAGTGAGTTGGAAAACTTTGAGAACCATTGCCTTGATGCTTGTTTAAGTCCATTGAGGGACTTATTCAGTTTGCATACTAATATCTCCCCCTCAATCTGCTCTCGGTGAAGGTTATAACCTGGTGAGATTTCCATATAAATTTCCTCATTGAGATCTCTATGTAAGAAGACATTATGAACATCCATTTGAGATAAGTACCAGTTGTGAATAGATGCTAATGCAAGGAAGACACGAACTGTGGTGAGTTTTGCCACTGGACTGAATGTTTCTTCGAAATCAAAACCTTCTCTTCGAGTATACCCCTTGGCCACAAGTCTAGCTTTGTGTCTTTCAAAAGAACCATCAGATTTAAGCTTTACTTTGTGGACATATTTACAACCAACGGTAGTTTTGTTGGGTGGGAGGGGGGTAATAATCCAAGTGTTGTTTTCCTCCAAGGCACTAAGTTCAGCTTGCATTGCATCTTGCCAATGTTTAAATTTCACAGCTTCACTATAGGAGTGAGGTTCAGAAAATAAAGAGAGGGAAACAAAGAAGGATTGGTGAGATGGGGAGAGGTGTTTGTAGGTGAGGTGATGATTGAGTGGATGACATGTGGAGGATGAAGAGCATGGAGTGAGAGGCAGGGATTCTGCTATTTGACAATGATATTGGTGGAGATAGGCAGGTTGATGCCTATCTCGTGTGGATCTTCGAGAAGGTGGATCAGGAGGTGAGGTGACATGGGGCTCATCAAATGAAAGAGGAGGTGGATCAAAAGAGGTAGAAGGCAAAGGTGGCTCAAGAGGAGGTGTTTCAAGATGAGATTGGGGAGGAGAATTTGATGGGGTAGTTTGCAGATCATCAAGAGGAGGTGAAAAGTAGCTATCTAGTGGTGGAGGGGGCAAAACCAGATTATTAGGGAAGGAGGAGTGAATGTCTGAAGAGGAATGAGAGAAGGGAGTGGAGGTAGAAGAGTGGAATGGGAAAACAGTTTCATGAAAGATCACATTCCTAGAAATAAAGGTGGAATGAGTCTCTGTGTCATCGAGCTTGTAACCCTTGATGTTTGCAGGATATCCTAGGAAAATGCAAGGTTTGGCTCGAGGTTCAAACTTGGTCCTGTGGTGCTTAGGAGTGCTAGCATAACTTAAGCAACCAAAAACTTTACGATGAGTATATGAGGGTGGTGAGGAAAAGAGCCTTTCATAGGGAGATTGATTCGAAATGAGGGGTGTAGGAATTCTATTGATGATGTATGCTGCAGTTAAGATGGCATCCCCCCAAAAAGCAATAGGTAAACCAGCTTGAAAAAGAAGTACTCTAGCAACATTCAAGAGGTGTTGGTGTTTCCTCTCAACAACACCATTCTGTTGAGGGGTATACACACAGGTTTTTTGGTGAAGGATGCCATGACTTTTATAAAAATCAGTCATCTCGAATTCAAGGCCATTATTAGTTCTGATTTTCTTAACTTTGCTATTGAATTGAGTGTTTATGAGCTGAAAGAAAGATTGTAGGATAGGTCTAATGTCTGACTTTAATTTCATTAAAAACACCCAAGTGATTCTTGAATAATCATCCATAATAGTTAAGAAGTAATGAAAGCCTTGAATTGATGCTTGAGAATATGGGCCCCATATATCACAATGAATTAAGTCAAAAGGAGATGAACTAGTGGACACACTTGGAAGAAAAGAAACATGTTTCTGCTTAGCCAAAGGGCAGATTTTACAGTGAGATAGATCCTTGGTCTTTACATTAGGAACAAGAAAATGAATTAAATTCATTCTTTGTGGAGATAAATGTCCTAATCTAAAGTGTCATAGATCAAAATCTTTTTGTATAGCTGCTTGGTTGACTCGAGCTTGATTGGGAAAAGTTAAAGGGGGGTTGATGCTACTGTCATGAGAAGGAGGCAACAGATAGTAGAGGCCAGCATGAACCTTAGCAAGTCCAATCGTCATCCATGAAAGGAGGACCTGAATGAAGCAAAGATCATTTAAGAAAAATAGACATGTGTTTGGTTTTTGAGTGAGTTTGCTAACTGAAATAAGGTTGAAAGTGAATGAGGGCACACATAAGACATTATTTAGTGACAGTGAATCTGATAATTTAACAGTGCCAATATGTGTGACTTGAGCCCTTGTACCATTTGGGAGTTGTACAAAGGCTTGTATACATGAAGGGGAACTGTCAAAGAAGAAGGTGGAGCACACCATGTGATCTGTGGCTCCTGTGTCCATGATCTATGGTGTATTATAGATATCAGAGTGCATATGCTGGGAGGATGAACTGTGTTTGCATTGATTTAGAGTATTGGCACGAGAGTGATCAGCAGGTATGGAAAAAGTGGAGAGGCAGTGATGATTACCTGCTAAATTTGAATATGGTGTGGTCGAGGAGCTGGTTTCAGTAGGGTCAGATTTGGCAAGAACTGGTGTAGGCAGAATTGGTTTTTGTCCCAAGCTTATCTGAGGAAATTAAGCATTGACAAGATCCATGAGATGCTGTGCTTGTGCTTGAGAGAGGTTCAATTGAGAGGAACTTGGAGCAGGTGCTTCATGTCTTGAGGTAGTAATCTGAGCAGCAACCTGATTTGCAGAATAAGGTGCAGCAGAAGTGTTCCCAATTCTTGGTTTGGTAAATTTGAAGTTTGGTGGGAATCCCACCAACTTGTAGCATTTTTCCTTGGTATGCCCAACCTTACCACAATGGTGTCAAACCAGGTCTGACCTGTCCTTTTTCTTTGAAAAATTTTGGTAGGCAAGTAAAGAAGAAGGTTCCAAGGTAGGCAGGGTAGTGTTCCTTGCCTACCTTTGTCTTTCTTCTTGCAAGATTAGTGAAAAGGTTTTATCCAATGAAGGCAAAGGACTTAACAAGATGATATGTCCCCCTACAGCATCATAACTATCATTTAAGCCCATTAAAAATTTAAACACATAATCTCTTTGTTGGACTTCACCAACATTTTTCAAGGCATCACAGGTACACTTTCCACATGAATAGCATGGAAGAGGTCTATAGCTATGCAATTCTTCCCAAATAGCATTAAGTTGTGTAAAGTAATCACTTACAGAGAGATGTCCTTGTACAATGCCACTTAGCTTATGTTGGAGGTGATAGATTCGAGCCTCATCAGGTTGTACAAAACGTTCCTTCAGCTTGTCCCATACTTGCTTGGCTGATGTTATGAAGAAGACATTGGATGCAATGTCTTTTGAGACAGAATTCAGAATCCATGCTAGGAGGATATTGTTGCATCTTAGCCATGAAACATAGGAAGAATCCGACAAGTCAGGGGTGGTGATTGTGCCATCTAGGAAGCCTGATTTGTTTTTGATAGAAATAGAAAGCAGAAAAGATTTGCTCCAAGAAATGTAGTTTGAACCAGTTAATGGGGGTGAGACAATGACAGTGTTAGCATTGTCACTGTGATGTAGAAAGAAGGGACTATTTGGATCCTCAAGGGAAGAAGGAGATGAAGAAGAGGAAGAGGTTGTCATGATTTTCGAGATGAGGTTGTTTGCAGGTTAATGAAACACAGCAGGAAAAAAGTCCTGCTCTGATACCATGTTAAAACATGAATAAGAATTCGAAATACATAACTAGTTAAGAGAAAGATTTCCTTCTCATTGATCTAAGTCAAGATGATACAAAAACTACTGCTATTTATACATTATAAAAATAGAAGGAAAAAGTTCTAAAAATTAATTTTAATCTTCTACTTAGTTACAAGTAATCTACTGCAACAGCATGGTTTAGGCAATCCTCTTGATTTCCTGACATTGCTTTGTGTGCTGCCATGTATTTCACACATGATCTCTTGCTTTTCTATGACAACACTCTCCTTTTTTTTTCTGTTTGCTTTTCTTCTTCCTTTTGCTGTTGCTTTTGACTTCTCTTTTCTGCAGTGTGCTTTATTTCAACTTTTTTTGCAGCATGCATTTCTTGGTCATTGCAGAGTACTTCATGTTTGCTTTTCTTGCTGCATATGTTCCATCGTGTGTTGTAGCTTTGTTGCTCAATGTCCTCTTGTCTTTCTTGCTTGCATTCATCATTCTCTTCGTGTTTTGTTTCGTGAGACCCACTGCCATTATTTTCGTTGGAGAAAGGAATTGAATTAAGGAGAAAGTATGCAAAGATCTGCAAAACGTCTCTGGTTTCTTCTGCCAAAAAGCAAAGAGCAGTCTCACAAAGTTCTTATTGCTACAGAAAGAATCCCAAATTGTTTTGAGGAACGTAGGTGGGACCTAACTTGGGACAACTTGCTGTCTTCTTTCTCATGTGTGTATATTCCTTTTGCTTTCGGTGATGATTCTTCTTCTTCATTTTTCTTAGAATCAACCAATATTTTAAGAATTATAAAACAAAAATGACATTTCTAATTAAAAGTCTTGAGTCTGTATTAATTTGAGGTAAAATATATTAAAATCTATATGTTCTTGATCTAGACACCATGGAAGAAAAGTATTATGTGCTTCTGATCTACGAGTCATGGCCGAAGGAAAGTATCACGTGCATAATTCTCTGCACGCCATGATACAACTTCAATCAAGAAGATGAGAAAGACTGAAAATCAGTTCTGTTATTTATTCAGCATGAAGAAATACATCGACTTACCGCTCTATTTATATACAACTGAGTCTAACTAACTAAAAGTAAAAGACTAAAAACAGAAACAACTAAACAGAGGAGCTGAAGTATTTAGTAAGGACTAAAAAGTAAAATCAACTTGACATTATTTACAATAGTCCCCCTCAAGATGGATGGTATATGTTGTGAACATTCATCTTGCATAACAAAATATGAAAAACATTAGAACCGAGAGGCTTAGTTAACAAATCTGCAAGTTGATGAGAAGAGGAGACATGTAGTGTTCTGAGCAGGCCAGCTTGAATTTTCTCTCTAATGAGATGACAATCTAATTCAATGTGTTTTGTTCTCTCATGATAAACGGGATTAGCTGCAATATGAAGTGCAGCTTGGTTGTCACAAAACAATAAGGAAGGTTTAGAATGAATTTGATGAAAATCAGTGAGCAAAGACTTTAGCCAACTTAATTCACAAACTGCATATGCCATAGATCTGTATTCAGCCTCTGCAGAAGATCTGGAGACAGTGGTTTGCTTCTTGGATTTCCAAGAAACTAATGAATCACCAAGGAAAAGACAATAGCCAGAGATAGACCTTCTTGTATCGGGACAACTTGCCCAATCCGAATCAGCAAATGCTTTCAAATGAACACTAGATGAAGCTGAAAGGAAAACGCCTTGACCTAGTGCCAACTTGATATATCTAACTATTCTGAGAGCTGCTTGCATATGAGAAACACGAGGTGCTTCTAAAAACTTACTCAAATAATGAACTGAGTAGGTAATATCTGGCCTGGTATGAGTAAGATACAATAACTTGCCTATAAGCCTTTTGTAGGCAGTTGTGTCTTCAAGCAACTTTCCATCACACTTAGAAAGTTTGCAATGAGAATCCATAGGAAAATTCACAGGCTTAGAAGCCAATAGACCAACATCAGCTATTAATTCCAGTGCATATTTCCTTTGGCATATCGAAATGCCCTTCTTGGATCGAGCTATTTCCATTCCTAGGAAATACTTAACAGGACCTAAATCCTTTAGTTTGAAAAAGCTGCTCAAAGACTGCTTGATATTCTAAACAACAGAGAGATCACTACTGGCCAGTAGGATATCGTCCACATACACCAAAAGAGCCACAAAATAATCATCTGTTTTCTTGGTAAACAATGAATAGTCAGATTTAGATTGGACAAAACCCAACTCAACCAAGGCTGTAGTAAACTTTGAGTTCCACTACCTAGAAACCTGTTTTAATCCGTATAAGGATTTTTGTAGCTTGCAAACTCGAGTGTCCCCCTTTCTAAGATACCCAGGTGGAGCTTTCATGTAAATTGTTTCACCCAAATCTGTAACGCCCGTCCATGTGGTGGACCTTTTTAGAAAATATTTTAGAAAATAGACGACGGAAATTACCGTCCAATTTAAAACATTTTACAGTCCTTCCCAGGGTGCAAGACTCTACGTTATAAAATAAAAAGGGCTTTCGTGATAAAAGGGTTTTGGAGTGGGAAATAAAATTCTTTAAAATAAAAAAGACCTTTTCTTACGTTAAAACCTTCATGCCTAGACTTTCATGCTTTTTTCCCTTTGGCTGTGTCCCTCCGGGGCGTACTGCCCATTTAGTTTCCTATGGGGGGAGGGTCACACATAAAAACTAAAATGAGCCGAATACTCAGTAAGCGTTACTTCATACCGTTAAAATATAGCAACATAGGTTTTCATTCATGCATTCATCATTCATACATACTATACATACATGCATACATGCTTTCGTTAAAAACATCAGTGAACGGGGGCTTTTCTTTCTTAAACATCCTTTTCTTTTCTTTAAAACGTTCCCCTGTCACTAGCTTCATTTCTTGAAGAATGCCGTGCATTCATACATACATTTACATTTACTTTTCTTTTCTCTTTCATAGGCCAGTGCACGTTGTTACGCCCCGCGTGCTGGGGTTAGCGGCCTTTTGGGCCAATGGATTCGCCCGTGGCCACTGGTTGGAATCCCTTACCGTTAGGGTGCAGCACTGGGTCGACTACCAGATACTACTGCCCGGCATTGCAATCTGCCCATTCATTCATTGGGTACCCCTTTCCGTTCATTCATTCATATGGCCGTTACGTATTTTCATACATTCGCTCATGCCACATGCCATTCATTCTTTCATTCATTCATTTCATGTCAGCTCTAAAGAGCTGAGGCATAAATTCATTCATTTGCACGGGCATGAGCCTTTTCATTTCATTCCTTTTCTTTTCATTCATTTCATGCTTTCATGGAAAAACATCTTTTCATGAGAAAACATTCCTTTTCGTTTAAAAACATGGCTTAAACATCATCTTTCATGGCATCGTTTAAAACGTCAGTTCTCAGGGACCGGTTTTAAAAACACTTTCTTCGCGTCTCTTTTAAAGCATCGTTCGAAAGCTCGAGGCATCACCCTCGAAGCTTCCTTTCTTTTCTTTAGAAAATACGTACAACAGATACACCTTATAGTCATCCATTCACATGCATACAATTAATACTTTTGGGTGCGTAAAAAGGGGCTTTCATAGAGGGGCCGTACATACGTATACCATTCAATACTTAGCATGCTTTCTTTAAAAACATCTTTCGTGTCCTTTCATAAAGCATCTTTCATGGAAAAACAGTTCATCTTTCTTTTTCATTCATACTTTAGAAAACTCTAGAAGAGCATGAACATAACACTTACCTGGACTCCATGCTACTTTCATACCATGCAGTCCATTCATACCGTACAGTCCATTCATGTGCGTGTCAGATGGCAACCTACATGCATACATAACCTTAACGTTATTCTCTATCTAGTGCATAAATAGCTGAACTAGAAATAGAGCTATGCTTTACTTAAACACTCTCCTTCTATCCTGTGTCCTTTCACGTTCCTTACTATGATAAAGTCCTTGGAGACCCATTATGGTCTCTACATCCTTTAACCTTACGTTCTACCTCGAGTGCTTACTCGCTAAAGTGAATCCATGATTCACCATAGCGTTAAGATACTGAGACTTCTGTCTCCTTCTTCTCATTAACCACGTTCTGACACATGACTTAGGCTCACTAAGTCATACATCCCATTCTTAAACAGTACTCTCATCATTACCCTCATGCATCTTAGCTCACTCTACTTCTCATGATCGTCCATTCTCGTTACACGGCTCCAAGCCACTCTGGGGCTTGAGCACTGTGTAACCATACTTAGGACAGGTTACCCATTACATATGGTGAATCTGTCCGGCACGTGCGTCTAACCAGACAACACACGTACCTTACTCCTTTATCCCTTAAGACCATCATTTAATGCATTGGTCACGAACTCGTATGGCGAACGCCATACTCCGTTACCAACCTTCTCATAACTCGGCTAGCACGACTCTCCGTGCTATCCGAACCTCATGACAGTTCATCCCAACTGTTGACACGATGGGACTCTGTCCTAATCTCGCACTTCGGGATACTGTTTCACAGTTCCCGACACCATACATCAAGTCCTTTGCCCATCACTACGACTTCACCTTTATTTTCGCGACACGCCATACGGTGTATCGCTGCACCTCATGGAGTACACTCCTCTTGTACTCCCTTCACAGGGCTACGCTACGTTGCCACTATGGCACTCACGCCATATGGTGCGTCACTCCATTACAATGGAGTACACTCCACGTGTACTCCCTTCACAGAATTACGCTACGTCATCGTTATGGCGTACACGCCATACGGTGCCTCGTCTCACTACACAGAGTACACTCCACGTGTACTCCTTACACGGCACTAGGCCACTACTACTGCACATACGCTACCACCACACTTCACAGCACAGCTTCACAACACTACACAGCACGCTTCCCAACTACGCCCAACACTTCATCACCTCACGTCACATCGCTACTACACTGCAAATCCTATAATACTAGCAGCACAGTCCACAACCTAGTACTAACAGCACAGTCCATAGTCAACTAGCTAGCATCTAACATTTAATATTAAAAGCGAGGGATAGAGATTTATACCATCGACGGGAAAACCCGTGCGTCGCTCGCTAGCCATTACAGCAATAAAGCCGGAGGAGCGTACGGGGTGGCTACACCGCGTACAGAGGCTGTTTAGGCGTTTGGATAGCTAGGTGTGGTCTTGGAAGGGCCTAAGGTGGCCTTGATGATGCTGGCAAGAGGCATAACACAGCGGATCTCGCCGTGTACAGTGGCGGTCAGTCACGCGCAGTGACTGTCCATCACGTGCAGTGACCAACCCACCACATAAAGTGGTGGTTTGGGCCTAAGGCTGGGCTAAGGGAACTGCCGGAGGAGCCATGGAGGCTCGGTGGTGGTCGGCACGGTGGCCTACGGTGGCTGGCCGTGCACTGTCAGGAGGGATAGGCCGTGGGAGAGTGAGAGAGAGTGTGCATGCATGAGGGACAGATCGGGGCCGTGGGTGGTGCCATTGGGTTCGTGGTGGCCTGAGGAAGCCGGAGAGGGTGGCCACTTGCCGTGGGTGGCGGCGTACGGTGGCGGGGGAGGCTAAACCCGTGCGGTGGAGAGAGAGGCTTCGGGAGGTGGAGGAGAGGCCTATTGGCCGTGGGTTTGCTGGAGGAGGAAGGGGGAGACCTCATGAGTCTCATGGTGGTGTCCGGCTGCCGAGACAACCGCTCACGGCGGCGCTAGGAGGCTGCACAGTGAACTCGTGCATGGGTGCACCTGTGCTCGTGCATGGGAGGCTACCGGCGTGGAGAGGGAGGCTGGGGTTGCTGGAGGAGGCCGGTCGGTAGCTGGAGGAGCTACCCTGGAGGTGGTGGCGCCGGAGGACGGCGTACGGCGGTGGACGAGCCATCAAGCCCGTTCGGGCTGGGTATGGCCGTGGGAGAGGAGGAGGGGCTGCGGGGAGGATCTACCGGTGCAGGGCTGCTCGCCGGCGTGAGGTGGTTCCGGTGGTGGTGGCCGTGTAGCTCACCGGGCTGGGCCATGGAGGAGATCGGGCGAGAGAGAGAGGGTCTTACGTACGGGGAGAGAACCAGAGAGAGGAGAGAGAGAGGGGAGGGAAAAGTGAGGGAGAAAGAGAGAGGGCTGGGGTTTTATCCTAAAACCCGACGTCTGGGGGTCTATAAAATGGTCTACGATGACCCTTAAACACTACTTTAAAACAAATAAACGTTTATTTATTTAAAAGCATTGAGAGGAAATAAAGATAGAATATTATTTAAAATAATATTCCCTCATCATTTATAAAATGATGAAGTCTTACTTAAAATATTTAAAAGAGTAAAACTACTAATTAAATTAAAGATTCCATCATTATTTGGATCACATAATATTTTAAATAACTGGAATCATTTACATAAAATGATTCCCACAATTATAATATTTTTGGAGCTCTTCAAAGATATTATAATTGAGTTATTTAAAATATTATTTAGATAAATAAAGATGAGAATATTCCATTTAAAATACACATAACTTTAAAGCACAAAGCTAACTTTAGAAATCACGTAGTATCTTTAAAAACAAGCCATCGGGGTATGGCACGCATAACGGGGCTCTTAGACACTAGAGGGGAGGAGCGGGCTGTCCATCACATCTGACGTAATTGCTTACGTCAGAAGAAAGAAGGAGGAGCAGGTCTACTGTATCTGACGTAATGGCTTACGTCATAAGAAGGAAGGAAGAGTAGGGTATTACAAAATCACCATAAAGGAATGCATTATTCACATCCAAATGCACTAAATGCCAACTATGGATTGCTGCCAGGGATAAGAAACACCTCACTGTTACCATTTTTGCAACTGGGGAAAAAGTTTCTAAATAGTCAAGCCCTTCCCTTTGAGTATAACCCTTGGCAACTAGTTTTGCCTTATATCTCTCAATTGAGCCATCAGCATTAAACTTAGTTTTATATACCCACTTACAACCGATAGGATTTTTATCTT
>QEOT01001317.1:475363-493282 GCA_003123785.1 Pterocarya stenoptera
AAACCGTGCGGTGGAGAGGGGGACTTCGGGAGGTGGAGGAGAGGCCTATTGGCCTTGGGTTTGCTGGAGGAGGAAGGGGGAGACCTCAGGAGTCTCGTGGTGGTGTCCGGTGGCCGAGACAACTGCGCATGGCGGCGCTAGGAGGCTGCATAGTGAACCCGGGCATGGGTGCACTTGTGCTCGTGCATGGGAGGCTACCGGCGTGGAGAGGGAGGCTGGGGTTGCTGGAGGAGGCCGGTCGGTAGCTGGAGGAGCTACCCTGGAGGTGGTGGCACCGGAGGACGGCGCACGGCGGTGGACGAGCCATCAAGCCCGTTCGGGCTGGGTATGGCCATGGGAGAGGAGGAGGGGCTGCGGGGAGGAGCTACCGGTGCAGGGCTGCTCGCTGGCGTGAGGTGGTTCCGGTGGTGGTGGCCGTGTAGCTCACCGGCGCACGGCAGCGCCGGGCTGGGCCATGGAGGAGATCGGGCGAGAGAGAGAGGGTCTTACGTACGGGGAGAGAACCAGAGAGAGGAGAGAGAGAGGGGAGGGAAAAGTGAGGGAGAAAGAGAGAGGGCTGGGGTTTTATCCTAAAACCCGACGTCTGGGGGTCTATAAAATGGTCTACGATGACCCTTAAACACTACTTTAAAACAAATAAACGTTTATTTATTTAAAAGCATTGAGAGGAAATAAAGATAGAATATTATTTAAAATAATATTCCCTCATCATTTATAAAATGATGAAGTCTTACTTAAAATATTTAAAAGAGTAAAACTACTAATTAAATTAAAGATTCCATCATTATTTGGATCACATAATATTTTAAATAACTGGAATCATTTACATAAAATGATTCCCACAATTATAATATTTTTGGAGCTCTTCAAAGATATTATAATTGAGTTATTTAAAATATTATTTAGATAAATAAAGATGAGAATATTCCATTTAAAATACACATAACTTTAAAGCACAAAGCTAACTTTAGAAATTACGTAGTATCTTTAAAAACAAGCCATCGGGGTATGGCACGCATAACGGGGCTCTTAGACACTAGAGGGGAGGAGCGGGCTGTCCATCACATCTGACGTAATTGCTTACGTCAGAAGAAAGAAGGAGGAGCAGGTCTACTGTATCTGACGTAATGGCTTACGTCATAAGAAGGAAGGAAGAGCAGGGTATTACAATCAACCCTCCTTATAATAAATTCCATCCTCGGAATTTGCTTAAGGTTCTAGGAATTGACTTAAGGTTCCAAGAATTCACTTAACATTCTAAGAGTTTGTGCGGTGTCCTAAGAGTTTACCCATCTCCACGATGGGGAGTGCGATAGAACCTTCGCGAAATCTTCACGCGCCTTTGTGCACGTCTAGCATCTTTATCAATCCTTGCGCGTAGCTTTGCCTTCACGTCTTGTCGATCCGTCGTCATCATGCTCATGGCCCGCTCAAATTTGCTTGAGCCCGTCCATCACATCATGCTCGTGCCTTCCGATCCATGGCTCGTGCCTTCCATTACACGACTCGTGCCTTCTGTTTCATGACTCGTGCCAACAAGGGCTGGAGTCGTCGTCACGTTTTCCCGTTTTGGTCCTAGCTTAGCTCGTGATTGTTCATACGTTTCTTAACTGTTACGGTCCTTTTAACATTCCTAGTTCATTCCTGAATTAGCTAGCAGCTAATTCTACATGTCCTACGTTCCATCTTTCATACCTAACGTTTCATCTTTCATCCCTAACGTTCCATCATTCTATTCTTAACCTCTATCATGCTCAGTCTCTGATACCCTTATAGTCTACGTACTTAACATCATGACTTCTTTCCTAGTTGCCATTCTGACATGCACGCATTAGTCAAATCATACTTTGAAAACATCATAGCATTAACGTAACATACTTTCTTGTACTTACTGCAGGATGAGACATGCCTTGGGAAGCCGTCAGTCTAGGTTTTTCCTTCCCGTGAAAATTTTCTTTCAAAAAGTTTTCTTTCTTTGGAAAAAGTTTTCCTCCAGTTTGAAAATGATTTTCTTTCTTTTATTTTTGAAAAGAAAGCTATAGAGTAGCATAACCTGGGTTTTGCTCTGATACCAACTTGTAACGCCCATCCATGTGGTGGACCTTTTTAGAAAATATTTTAGAAAATAGACGACGGGAATTACCGTCCAATTTAAAACATTTTACAGTCCTTCCCAGGGTGCAAGACTCTACGTTATAAAATAAAAAGGGCTTTCGTGATAAAAGGGTTTTGGAGTGGGAAATAAAATTCTTTAAAATAAAAAAGACCTTTTCTTACGTTAAAACCTTCATGCCTAGACTTCCATGTTTTNTCATCATTCCATACATACTATACATACATGCATACATGCTTTCGTTAAAAACATCAGTGAACGGGGGCTTTTCTTTCTTAAAACATGCTTTACTTTTCTTTAAAACCTTTCCCCCATCACTAGCTTCATCTCTTGAAGAATGCAGTGCATTCATGCATACATGCTTTCATTTCTTTTCATCACTGACGGGGTTTTTCCTTCTTTAAACATGGTTTTCTTTTCTTTAGAACGTTTCTCCCGTCAGTGCCTTCATTTCTTAAAGAATGTCGTGCATTCATACATACATTTACATTTACTTTTCTTTTCTCTTTCATAGGCCAGTGCACGTTGTTACGCCCCGCGTGCTGGGGTTAGCGGCCTTTTGGGCCAATGGATTCGCCCGTGGCCACGGTTTGGAATCCCTTTCCGTTAGGGTGCAGCACTGGGTCGACTACCAGATACTACTGTCCGGCATTGCAATCTGCCCATTCATTCATTGGGTACCCCTTTCCGTTCATTCATTCATATGGTCGTTACGTATTTTCATACATTCGCTCATGCCACGTGCCATTCATTCTTTCATTCATTCATTTTATGTCAGCTCTAAAGAGCTGAGGCATACAATTCATTCATTTGCACGGGTATGAGCCTTTTCATTTCATTTCTTTTCTTTTCATTCATTTCATGCTTTTATGGAAAAACATCTTTTCATGAGAAAACATTCCTTTTCGTTTAAAAACATGGCTTAAACATCATCTTTCATGGCATCGTTTAAAACGTCAGTTCTCAGGGACCGGTTTTAAAAACACTTTCTTCGCGTCTCTTTTAAAGCATCATTCGGAAGCTCGAGGCATCACCCTCGAAGCTTCCTTTCTTTTCTTTAGAAAATACGTACAATAGATACACCTTATAGTCATCCATTCACATGCATACAATTAATACTTTTGGGTGCGTAAAAAGGGGCTTTCATAGAGGGGCCGTACATACGTATACCATTCAATACTTAGCATGCTTTCTTTAAAAACATCTTTCGTGTCCTTTCATAAAGCATCTTTCATGGAAAAACAGTTCATCTTTCTTTTTCATTCATACTTTAGAAAACTCTAGAAGAGCATGAACGTAACACTTACCTGGACTCCATGCTACTTTCATACCATGCAGTCCATTCATACCGTACAGTCCATTCATGTGCGTGTCAGATGGCAACCTACATGCATACATAACCTTAACGTTATTCTCTATCTAGTGCATAAATAGCTGAACTAGAAATAGAGCTATGCTTTACTTAAACACTCTCCTTCTATCCTGTGTCCTTTCACGTTCCTTACTATGATAAAGTCATTGGAGACCCATTATGGTCTCTACTTCCTTTAACCTTACGTTCTACCTCGAGTGCTTACTCGCTAAGGTGAATCCATGATTCACCATAGCGTTAAGATACTGAGACTTCTGTCTCCTTCTTCTCATTAACCACGTTCTGACACATGACTTAGACTCACTAAGTCATAAATCCCATTTTTAAACAGTACTCTCATCATTACCCTCATGCATCTTAGCTCACTCTACTTCTCATGATCGTCCATTCTCGTTACACGGCTCCAAGCCACTCTGGGGCTTGAGCACTGTGTAACCATACTTAGGACAGGTTACCCATTACATATGGTGAATCTGTCCGGCACGTGCGTCTAACCAGACAACACACGTACCTTACTCCTTTATCCCTTAAGACCATCATTTAATGCATTGGTCACGAACTCGTATGGCGAACGCCATACTCCGTTACCAACCTTCTCATAACTCGGCTAGCACGACTCTCCGTGCTATCCGAACCTCATGACAGTTCATCCCAACTGTTGAAACGATGGGACTCTGTCCATAATTACACCTTACGTCATGCCACATAGCTTGAGATTAAATCCCAAGCTATGCTGTGACCCTGTCACGTCATCTTTCATACATCCTAACCCATCACAGTACAGCTTCATGATTGACCACGTCACTTCACGACGTAGCCCAATCATGCTTCCGTTGCACTGCTCTGATACTTCTTGGCTACTTAGCACATACTCCTGGCCATAAGCCAACTACACGGCGACGCTGATCGCCGTAGACTACAGCCGTAACACTACTACGGCACATACCACAACACCTTACGCCACGCCATATAGCTCGAGACCATTCCCAAGCTACACCGTGACCTTATCACGTCACTTCTGACATTCTGCTACGTCACCTTTCCACTCATCATGAGTACGGTTCCTAACGTATTCTCGTCCTAACGTGACACCTCGTCACGTTCCCTCTACATCACTCTTACGCTACTCTTCACCAATCGCAAGCAGGACCTCTTAATTGATCACGTCACTTAGTGACGTTGCCCAGTCATGCTTTCGCTGCGCTACTCCGATACCTTCTAGCCACTTCGCACTTACTTCTGGCCATAAGCCAGTCACATGGCGACACTCGTCGCCTTAGACTACAAGCCTAATCTCGCACTTCGGGACACTGTTCCACAGTTCTCGACACCATACATCAAGTCCTTTGCCCATCACTACAACTTCACCTTTATTTTCGCGACACGCCATACGGTGTATCGCTGCACCTCATGGAGTACACTCCTCTTGTACTCCCTTCACAGGGCTACGCTACGTTGCCACTATGGCACTCATGCCATATGGTGCGTCACTCCATTACAATGGAGTACACTCCACGTGTACTCCCTTCACAGAATTACGCTACGTCATCGTTATGGCGTACACGCCATACGGTGCCTCGTCTCACTACACAGAGTACACTCCACGTGTACTCCTTACACGGCACTAGGCCACTACTACTGCACATACGCTACCACCACACTTCACAGCACAGCTTCACAACACTACACAGCACGCTTCCCAACTACGCCCAACACTTCATCACCTCACGTCACATCGCCACTACACAGCAAATCCTATAATACTAGCAGCACAGTCCACAACCTAGTACTAACAGCACAGTCCATAGTCAACTAGCTAGCATCTAACATTTAATATTAAAAGCGAGGGATAGAGATTTATACCGTCGACGGGAAAACCAGTGCGTCGCTCGCTAGCCATTACAGCGATAAAGCCGGAGGAGCGTACGGGGTGGCTACACCGCGTACAGAGGCTGTTTAGGCGTTTGGATAGCTAGGTGTGGTCTTGGAAGGGCCTAAGGTGGCCTTGATGATGCTGGCAAGAGGCATAACACAGCGGATCTCGCCGTGTACAGTGGCTGTCAGTCACGCGCAGTGACTGTCCATCACGTGCAGTGACCAACCCACCACATAAAGTGGTGGTTTGGGCCTAAGGCTGGGCTAAGGGAACTGCCGAAGGAGCCATGGAGGCTCGGTGGTGGTCGGCACGGTGGCTGGCCGTGCACTGTCAGGGGGGATAGGCCATGGGAGAGTGAGAGAGAGTGTGCACGCATGAGGGACAGATCGGGGCCGTGGGTGGTGCCATTGGGTTCGTGGTGGCCTGAGGAAGCCGGAGAGGGTGGCCACTTGCCGTGGGTGGCGGCGTACGGCGGCGGGGGAGGCTAAACCCGTGCGGTGGAGAGAGGGGCTTCGGGAGGTGGAGGAGAGGCCTATTGGCCGTGGGTTTGTTGGAGGAGGAAGGGGGAGACCTCAGGAGTCTCATGGTGGTGTCCGGCGGCCGAGACAACCGCGCACGGCGGCGCTAGGAGGCTGCACAGTGAACTCGTGCATGGGTGCACCTGTTCTCGTGCATGGGAGGCTACCGGCGTGGAGAGGGAGGCTGGGGTTGCTGGAGGAGGCCGGTCGGTAGCTGGAGGAGCTACCCTGGAGGTGGTGGCACCGGAGGACGGCGCACGGCGGTGGACGAGCCATCAAGCCCGTTCGGGCTGGGTATGGCCATGGGAGAGGAGGAGGGGCTGCGGGGAGGAGCTACCGGTGCAGGGCTGCTCGCTGGCGTGAGGTGGTTCCGGTGGTGGTGGCCGTGTAGCTCACCGGCGCACGGCAGCGCCGGGCTGGGCCATGGAGGAGATCGGGCGAGAGAGAGAGGGTCTTACGTACGGGGAGAGAACCAGAGAGAGGAGAGAGAGAGGGGAGGGAAAAGTGAGGGAGAAAGAGAGAGGGCTGGGGTTTTATCCTAAAACCCGACGTCTGGGGGTCTATAAAATGGTCTACGATGACCCTTAAACACTACTTTAAAACAAATAAACGTTTATTTATTTAAAAGCATTGAGAGGAAATAAAGATAGAATATTATTTAAAATAATATTCCCTCATCATTTATAAAATGATGAAGTCTTACTTAAAATATTTAAAAGAGTAAAACTACTAATTAAATTAAAGATTCCATCATTATTTGGATCACATAATATTTTAAATAACTGGAATCATTTACATAAAATGATTCCCACAATTATAATATTTTTGGAGCTCTTCAAAGATATTATAATTGAGTTATTTAAAATATTATTTAGATAAATAAAGATGAGAATATTCCATTTAAAATACACATAACTTTAAAGCACAAAGCTAACTTTAGAAATCACGTAGTATCTTTAAAAACAAGCCATCGGGGTATGGCACGCATAACGGGGCTCTTAGACACTAGAGGGGAGGAGCGGGCTGTCCATCACATCTGACGTAATTGCTTACGTCAGAAGAAAGAAGGAGGAGCAGGTCTACTGTATCTGACGTAATGGCTTACGTCATAAGAAGGAAGGAAGAGTAGGGTATTACAAAATCACCATAAAGGAATGCATTATTCACATCCAAATGCACTAAATGCCAACTATGGATTGCTGCCAGGGATAAGAAACACCTCACTGTTACCATTTTTGCAACTGGGGAAAAAGTTTCTAAATAGTCAAGCCCTTCCCTTTGAGTATAACCCTTGGCAACTAGTTTTGCCTTATATCTCTCAATTGAGCCATCAGCATTAAACTTAGTTTTATATACCCACTTACAACCGATAGGATTTTTATCTTATGGAGGTTCAGTCAGAGTCCAGGTATCATTTGATTCTAAGGCAGCTAATTCAATGGACATAGCATCTCTCCAATAAGAGTGCTTAACAGCTTGGTGGTAGAAGTCAGGATCTTTTTGAGATGAGATAGAGATGCTAAAAGCTTTATGAAAAGGAGACAAATGCTCATATGATAAAAAATCAGAAATGCTGTAATTGTTACTTGAAGTTATGTTAGATGAGCCAATGGATGATGTGGTAGAGGTAGAAGCTGCTGAAGAGGCTAAATTGCAATGATAATTTTGCAAATAGTCAGGAGCTTTGTGTTATCTAGTAGACCTTCTAAGAGGAGGAAAATGACTTGTATCTTGTAATGGAGGAATATCTGGAATTTGATTTGAAGAAGGTAAGGATTTTGGTATTGATGTAATAGAATCTGAGATAGTATTGGAATTATTTGACAAGTCATCTGAAGTGGTCGATGATTGTGATATATGGTCTGAAATGGGAATAGGTAATACTAACTCAGATGGTATGCAAGTCTGTTGGGAAGAATCTATAGTCTGAAAAGGAAAAAGATGCTCATGAAAAACTACATCTCGGGAAATAAAAAAATTATGAGAATTCAGATCATACAACTTGTATCCTTTTGTTCCAAAGGGATAGCCAACAAATACACACTTTCTAGCTCTAGGAGAAAATTTTGACCTGTTATTGCTTAAGGTAGAAGCATAACATAGGCAACCAAACACTTTAAAATGATTATAAGAAAGAGTATCACCATAAAGAATCTGTTGTGGTGATTTATTTTCAAGAATATGGGATGGTATATGATTAATAATATGGGTTGCTGTTAAAACACATTCTCCCCAAAAATTTAATGGAACATTTGATTGAAATCTTAATGCTCTTGCCACATTCAAAAGATGTTGATGTTTCCTCTCAACTATTGAATTTTGTTGAGGAGTCTCAACACAAGAAGTTTGGTGTATGATTCCTTTGGAATGGAAAAACTCTCTCATTTGAAATTCTAAACCATTATCTGTTCTTATGCATTTTATTTTCTGTTGGAACTGTGTATGAACCAGGTTGTAAAATGCTACAAGAATATGTTTAACTTCAGATTTAGATTTCATTAAGTAAACCCAAGTTGATCTAGAATGATCATCAACAATTGTCAAAAAAAACTTGAAACCATCATGAGTAGGTACTGAGAATGGACCCCATATATCACAATGGATTAAATGGAAAATTGAACTAGGTTTGTAAGAGTGAACTAGAAATGATAATCGTTTTTGCTTTACCAATGGGCAGATTGTACAATGATGTTCATGTACAGATTTATTGAAAGTGAAATTTGGAATTGACTTGGAAAGAAACAATAACCTCGAGGATGAGGGATGACCTAGTCTATTGTGCCACAAATGATAAGCAGAATTTACACTAGGTGAAAATGTGGAAGTAGCAGCTGTATTGACTGATAGTTGTTGTAGAAGATAAAGACCAGCTTCCCTTCTACCCTTCCCAATCATCTTCCATGGGGTAAGGCCCTGTATATAGCAAATCTCAGGCAAAAAAATAAAGCAACATTTCTGGTCAGAGATAAGTTTAGTTACTGAAAGAAGATTATATGCAAAACTAGGGACACATAAAACATCTTTCAAGACTAAACCTTCTGATAAATTGACAGTACCAAGATGTGTTACTGTAACATTTTCTCCATTTTGTAATTTGACAAATGTATTAAGAACTCGAGTAATTGTGGTGAAAAGATTTATAGAATGAATAATATGGTCTGTAGCACCTGTATCTATGATCCAAGTGTTAGAGAATGATGTTAAACTCTTATTTTTCATGGATGAAAAGGTTGAATGACAAACTGTTTTACCTGAGAAGGAAGGCGGATTGGATGTTGATAGTACATTAGCTGCCTAATGAAAGTTTTGGGGTAACTCAGTTGATTGTGGTCGAATTAATGCCAATAGTTGCTGATACTCTTCTTGAGAGAAAGACATGCAATTTTGATCAAAAGGTGCACTCGAAGGTTGGACCATTACTTGATTTGCCAATGAAACTTTCCCTTTTTGTTTGTAACTTGGAGGATAACCATGTAATTTGTAACACTTATCCACCGTGTGATTGGTCATTCCACAGTGAGTGCACAATAGTTTTTCTTTTCTATACTGTTGTTTTCCAGGATTAACCTTCAAACCTTCAACTCTTTTGTTCATGAAAGCTACATTAGATTCAAATCCTGCTCTTCCCATAGAGCCAACTTCTCTTTGTTTCTCTTCTTGAATGATTAAAGAGAAAGCTTTAGTAATTGATGGTAAGGGTTCCAATAGTAAAATTTGGCCCCTAATGTGAGCAAATTCTTCATTTAACCCCATGAGAAACATGATTACATGTTGACGTTGTTGATATTCTATGAACAAACGAGCAGCACCACAAGTACAGCTTTTAGATGCTTCACATGTACAACAAGGCATCTGATTATAGTTCATGAGTTCATCCCATAAGCACTTGAACTTTCGATAATAAACACTCACCGAGGTTTGATCTTGAGACAAGGAAGAAAGTTGTTTTTGCAACTGAAAAATCCTTGGTCCATTGCCTTGTGAAAATTGATGCTTCAATTCATCCCACATATCCTTGGCAGTCTTTGCATATACAATGGTTTCTCCAATATCCCTGACCACGGAATTAAGAATCGATGATAACACCATGCTATTACATCTATCCCATTTAGGAAATGAAGGATTTGTTTCAACAGGTGGAGTGATTTCACCATTGATGAAACCAATTTTGTTCTTGGCCTTCAAAGCCATTGCCATTGGTCGAGACCAACTGTTATAATTGTCTCCTGTGAGAAGATTGGAAACCAAGATTGATCCAGGAGAATCTCCATTCTGGAGATGATACGGACTGGAATCCTCGTGCACTCTTGCACTTGACGAAATAGAGGAAGAAGAATCTGTCATTCTTGCAGCGGAAATTCAAATCTTGAAAAAAGGATTTCGAAGCAAAATCCTAGGTTATTACTTCTGATACCATGATACAACTTCAATCAAGAAGATGAGAAAGACTGAAAATCAGTTCTGTTATTTATTCAGCATGAAGAAATACATCGACTTACCCTTCTATTTATATACAACTGAGTCTAACTAACTGAAAGTAAAAGACTAAAAACAGAAACAACTAAACAGAGGAGCTGAAGTATTTAGTAAGGACTAAAAAGTAAAATCAACTTGACAGTATTTACAATACACCATGAAAGGAAAGGAAAGTATCATGTTCTACTAGACGATAGGGGAGGAAAGTATCATCGTCATGTGCTTTTGCACAGCGCTACACCCCCTGAGGGTGTAGTCTGAGATCCAAAGTCACCAAGAATGCTATTGTAATTTTTTAATCTTCTTAAAATAATTTTTTTTTAAAATCACAACACCATTAAAAATACTTATTTAATCATTAAGTAAAAAAAAAAAAGTATCAATCGGGACCCAATGTTGAGATGATTTGTCGGGACACAAAGCATTTTCCAAATACAAATATGATAAATGCTACTTCAAAAAATTTAATAAATATTATGAGTTAATAAATTTAATAAATTAATATTAATATTAATATTAATAATAATATGGTATATTTTTTTAATAAATTTACAATTGTCTCAATTTCTATAACTTATAATCATATAAGATAGTAAGTGTAAATCATGTTCGTCCGTTCATCATTTAGGACATAAATGATTGACATGTAAATTATAAATAATAAATAATTTTATGTAATTTGATGTCACTTCAAATCAGGGGCGGAACTAAAAACATAGCTTTGGGGGCCCAAACTTATATATCATGATTATTTGAGTTTACGTGTAAATTTATGTGTATATATTATACATTAATTTTGTTATTTATAATTATAAAAATTATAATTATAGATGTGATTTCATTTCATATTTGCTCAATATATGTACGTATCAACGAATTATTATAAACTTTGAAATTAGTCATATTAAGATTTTGATTCTAAACAGATAAAGAATTTGCATCCTTTTTCTCATTCATGTATTTTTTTCATTGAGAAATAAAAACTAAATGAAAATAATTAGAAGAAGATATAACAATAATAAATATTAATAGTCTAAAAAATACATTTTAAATTTACAAAACTGAAGAGTACTATTTAGTTTTTTTTGGTTCGAATCTATGCACATGTATAGATATTCATATTACGTATAGGCCGAAATTTTGGGGTTTTTTAAACTTATAAGTTCATATTTTATAGATTTTTGGGGCCTATTTTTTAAAAATTTTAATATATATATATATATATAATTTTATAGATTATGGAGGTAAGATTTTGGATTTTAAAATAACGAAGAAACTTAATTTCTGCATATTGTTATGGAACTCAATAATTTTAGATGGAAATGAAAGAGAGTATATTTTTTTTAAGAATTTTAAGAGATTTTTAAACTTTTCTAAGTAATCATAAAAAATTTCAATTTTTATTTGTTGATAAATACATTTACTTTATTTTTATTCTTGAGGCCAGATCAGAGGCCATGGCCTGGCTCCTCTGTCTCTATGAAGATCCACCAATGCTTCAAATGATTGATGAAAGTATGATGATTAAAAAATAATTTATGAATAATATTTCTCTTTAAAATATCTTATACAAAGAAAATTAAAATTTATAAAAAAAATATATATAAATGATATATATTGATCTCATTTTTTGCTGGCATTATTATTCTCTTTCTCTTGGATCTATAATTTTGTACCCTTATCTCTCTAAGATAAAATTAAAAAATAAAAAATAAAAATAAAAAACAAAAAATTGCTTGCTCAAAATGTTTCAAGTACGTAGTACTAGTACTAGAACATATTGCAACTCCCAACTCCGCCATTCCACAAAATATATAAGCCAAATCCATTCAACATGAGAGTACTATTCCATGAGTATTACACATGATCCTAACCTTTTTTTTTTTGAAAAATGTACTTTTTATTATTATTAAAAGGAGGGCGGCAACCCCATTTATTCATAAATAAGGCACTAAGGTGGAGGAATAACCATGAATACAACTTCACCCCAAATGAAAACACCAACCACAAGACAAAAAAGACTACCGACGAATATAAGGGATACCCCATCTATTCACGTGGACAAGCCCACGAAGTCTCCCCGGACCAAGACCATCTCCTATAAAATCCATAACCCAACCTTTAACCCATTTTTTAGTGAGAAAATCAATGACCATATTAGCCTCTCTAAAAATATGACGCACTCAAACATTGAGAGAAATAATGAGACTCATAGTTTTTTCTCAAAAATCCCACAAATACCTATAATTACAAGTCCCCACCACCCCACCACTACACTCGAATTAGATTCAACTAAAACTTTCCTCAACCCAAGTTGATGACATAGCCTCAAACCATCTAGAAAAACACAACACTCCGCAACGGTGTTTGTTGTATGTCCATAAGAATGTGCGGAACCCGCCACAACATGTCCATTTTCATCCCGAATGACAATCCCTCCACCCGATGCACCCGAATTCCCACAAGAGCCACCATCAACATTCAGTTTACAAAGATCAACAGCAAGCCGTGACCACGCAACCAACCTCGGAGGCTTACAAACAACTAGCACAATGGGACATTTTAATTCCCTTAGAATCCCTCTCTCTGTGGAACCCAACCTCTTGAACTACCGCATTGTATTAGAAATTTGCACAATAAAATTTTTTACCATGAAGACTATGCCCTTCCAATCATACAGCACATCTTCCATCTGAGTTTCACATTGAGCCTGCCAAAGTGCCTAGGAAATAATAATGGGAAGAACACCATGAAGCCAACCAACTTGAGAGGAGGAAGACGCACGAAGCCACCAAAAATTCAAATCCCTTTCCAACATTGAACCTGGGGTAAATGCAACCCCATCACTCTTGCAAAATACTCCCATACTTTCCTCACCCCTACCCCATCACACAAAACATGATCTAAAGTCTCTATTTGAGAAGCATCACGATAGTTGCACTTTGATGCCATCTGAACACCAACCTGTCAGACCACCTCATCAATAGGAATTGCAAGACGTCGAGCTCGCCAACACAAGGACGACATTTTCTTTGGTACCTTTTTCTGCCAAAGCCATTTCCTCCATGGACACACATTGCCATGATGCCTAATTAAATTCCAAGCCAACTTTGTACTAAAAGAGCCATCAACCGAAAGCTTTCAAACACAGCGATCCCGCCCCTCACGCAGCCGAACTTGGGAATTATTAACCCATTCCACTTGCTCACTACTCATCAACGTCCGCAATTTCACAATATCCCAACCTGAGGAATTAATCAACGAAGACACTTTAAGCCCAGGGCCCTCAACCTCTACCTGCCCTTCCACTAATACACCATTTCCCAACCAATTGTCATACCAAAAATTTAGATTACCCCCACGAACCAGCCATCATGAATTTCGTAAAACTTGAGGCATAACTCGCATAATGCTTTCTAGAAACATGACCCTTTGTTTGACATCATTACAAACCGTAAGATGAGAGTTGCCAACATATTTTTCAATAAAAAAATCAGACCAAAGAGAACCACCAGATAACAACTTCCATGCAAACTTCATTAATAAAGAGATTTGTACCTCCGAAAGATCACGTATACCCAATCCACCCACCTCCACCTGTAAGCAAAAATTTCTCCAAGAAACCCATTTCCTTCGCTTTCTATCCATGCTATATCCCCAAAGGAAACTAGAAAAAATAGAGTTGATACCTTTGATAACCCCTTTCGGCAAATTCATTACTGAAAACAAATGAATCAACATGCTATTTAAAACATGCTTGATAAGAACTATTTTTTCCCCAAAAGATAATAACCTACAAGTTTTTTTTTTTGGCCAGCAATGGATGAAACATGTGTAATTTAACTCTTCCCACATGCAAGGGCACCCCCAAATATGTACAAGGCCACACCCCCTTCTCAAAACCCATAAGCCTCTTCACCTCCAACTTCCTGGCATACAAAAAATTAGCAGAGAAAAAAATAGAAGATTTATGCGGACTCACAAGCTACCCCAACATTCCTTCATAAGACCGAAGCACACTCATGAGATTTCGAATGGACTCCTTCCCACCATTAGCAAAAATCAAAAGATCATCCGCATATAAAAGGTGGCTAATCAAAGTACCCCCTCCTGGATTAAATGTTTTAATACCTCATTCTTGAAATTTCTTGTGAAGCATCCGAGATAATACCTCCTCCATTAGAATAAAGAGACACGGCGACAAAGGATCCCCTGACAAAGACCATAGGAAGGCTTAGAAAAACCTTTCAAACTTCCATTTAACATAACTGAATAAACCGAAGAAGAAATCGAATTAAATATAATGTTTCTCCATTCATTCGAAAAACCCAATCGCCTCAAAACTTCCATAAAAAATCTCCAATTTACCCTATCATATGCTTTCTCCATATCAATTTTGAGCATGACATTCCCCTCCTTGACTTCCGATTCAAACCATGCACCAACTATTGAGCTTCAACAGTATTATAAAAAGTGCTACGCCTACAGATAAAAGCCACTTGCTCTAAAGATATAATTTTTTCCAAGATCAGTGCCAAACGGAAAACCATAACCTTTTCCATAATTTTATAAACCACCGAACACATGATTCTAATGAAAATGTACATGTGCACCCAACTCCTTACACATCTCCATAGTCTCCCACAGAGCAGTACTTTTAGCAACAAAAGAGTAGTTGATGTACCTTCTATTAGCACACTTTGCAACAACAAGATCTCCACCGCAGTCTCTGATGACTACCCCCACCCCCATAATCTGCTTTTGTTTCATTCAGTGCAACATCAAAATTTGCCTTAAAAATCCTTCCCACAAGCTTCTTCCAACCCATACCCTTTTTAGCCTCACTACCTTGGTTCATCAAACCACCCCCTTCACCTGAGTTGCCATTAGGAATTCCTCATGACCTGTTAGAGCTAGCTGTACAACTTTAGCAGGACATAGAAACTTATTTTCGATAACAAACTTATTTCTCCTATACTATATATTCTTCATTATCACTACCATCTTCTCTATATTTTCTTTAGAAAGCTTAATATACATCTTAGCCCATAACTGAGAAAAGTCTAATCCCTAAGACCTCCATTTCTTTGCTGGACTCCCATCCTCAGCCCAAACAGCTAATGCCATTGGACAATTCCGTAGTGCATGGATCATTGTTTCCTCCTCCAACTGGCATATGGGGCATGTTGGCTCGTCCACAATACAATTCTTCCACAGATTTTGATAGGTGGGAAGGATGTTGTTTGCAGTCTTCCATAGGAAATGTCTAACTGCCCTAATTACCTCCAATTCCAGATTTGCTTCCAAATTACATCCTCATTCTCTACATTAGAAGATTCCCCACACAATCTCCCCCTTTCTTTTTGTTCCATATGGTATGCATTCTTAACAGAGAACCTCCCATTTCTTGTAGGCCCCCACATAAGTCTGTCACTTGCCCCTATACGACAGAAAGGAATGGTAATTATCATGCTAGCCTCCATAAAAAATCTGCCTAACCAGTACCTCCTTCCACTTTTTCTCCTGCTCATCAATCAGATCACAAACTCTAGCATCATTCTACAGGATCCTAACTTAGGACTGGACACAACTAGTTATTGGTTTTGGCAGCCATTTGTGTCCCCATATTTTAATAGACCCCCCATTTCCTACCCTCCATACCTGCCCCCTTCTCAGCACATCTAAAGCAGACCAAACACTTCTCTAGATAAAAGAGGGAGACTTACCAAGAGGAGCCTCCAATATTTGGAAATTCTTAACATACTTTTCCTTGAAAACTTTTGCAACAAGAGACTAAGGGTTTTTCAGCAGTCTCCATCCCTGTTTGGCAAGCACTGCCTTATTAAAATTCTCAATTTGCTTGAACCCCATCCCACCCTTAGCTTTCATGAACCCCAACCTGTCCCATCTCCACCAATGGATCCCTTTTTCCTTCTTATACTGAGACCACAAGAATCTTGAGAACATGGCTTCAATTTCAACACACAACCTTTGTGGTAGCTTGAATACTCTCATTGTGTACGTGGGGATAGCTTGTAGGACAACCTTTATCAACACTTCCTTCCCAGCCTTAGAAAGAAAGCCATTCTTCCAATTTTGCATTTTTTGCCACACTTTCTCCTTAATGCTCCTTAATGCATTAAATTTAGACCTAGAAACAGCTGCAGGAAGCCCCAAATATTTCTCATATCTATCACATAATACTGACCCAGCATCTTTAAAAATTTTACCCCTCACACTCTCCTTTCTGTTAGAGCTTAATAGGATGGAGGTCTTATTCTTGTTCAACATCTGTCTAGAGGCTTTCTCATAGCATTCAAGAATGGAGTACATGCTGGCCAATTCTTCCTCACTTGCTCTACTAAATATCACACAATCGTCTGCAAATAAGAGGTGATTAACCTTCAGAACCCTCCTTACAGCTGCAGTCCCCTTTATCAATCTTTCTCTCTCAACTTTCTGAAATAATTGGCTCAACCCTTCTACACAGATTAAGAACAAATAAGGGGGAAGGGGATCCCATTGTCTTAAACCCCTTGTTGGTACATTTACCTTGCCAGACTTTCCATTTACTAAAACTGCGTAGCTCACAGTTGCAACACATTTCATAATCAAACTAGACAACCTATCACCAAATCCTAATATTCTCAACATTGGTTTCAAAAAAGGCCACTCCACTCTATCATAGGCCTTTGACATGTCTAATTTAATAGCCATGTTTCTGGTTTTACCTTTTCGTTTGGTCTGCATCAAATGTAGCAATTCAAAAGCCACCATTATGTTGTCGGTTATGAGCATGCCAGGGATAAAGGCACTTTAGTTTTGGGATATTATTTGATGCAGCACCTTCTTGACTCTATTAGCTAATAGAGATTAACTTATACAATACATAGCATAAGCTAATTGGCCAGAAATCCATCACTAATTTTGGGGCTTCCACCTTAGGTATCAATGCTATATGGGTATGTTTATGCCTTTTAGCATATCTCCCCCTTTAAGAAACTCCAGCACAGCTGAACTTATCTCCTTTCCCACAGTTCCCCAATGGTTTGGTAAACTCCTACCCGAAAACCATCAACACTAGGGGATTTGAAGGCTGACATCTGCTGCAAGGCCCTCTCCACTTCTTCAGCATTAAAATCCATTTCTAGCCCCCTTCTCATCTTAGCTATGATCTTTGGTTTAGTTACAGAAACACACATATCAATCTCAGTAATTGAGGATTGGGATGAAGAGAAAATCTAGAAAAGTACCCCCAAAAAGCTTCCTCAATTTTTGCATTTTCCCTCATCTGGTGGCCCTATGCATTAACTACAATATTTATAGAATTCTTCTTTCTTCTCTGATTTGCATAGGCATGAAAGAACTTTGTGTTTTTATTCTCATTCTGTAGCCAGTGTCTTTTAGCCCTCTGCTTCCACCACAAATCCTCTTGTTCAAGTAAGAAGCCTAGCTCCCCACTTAACATCTTTATCTCTACAGTCTACTCAGGCCCCTCAATCTTTCTTAACTTCTTTAGCTTTTCAAACCCTTAATAATTGCCCCCCTTTCTTATCTATATCTT
>QEOT01001319.1:0-81772 GCA_003123785.1 Pterocarya stenoptera
CATCCATACATAGATACATCCATCCTCCATAGCGATGGATCTGGACTACTACTGCTACATCACTAATCCGCCACGACACGAGATAGGCACTTCGACAAGCACTTTCTAAAATGACATAAATGACCCTATATTTTAGGGATTTTTACGGGGCGAATTATTAATTCAAAAATCTTAAATATAGTTATTTATTTATTTTATTAATATGATTGATTGTGTCAATTTTTTTAATATAAAGTAATTATTTTAACTAATTATATTAATAAAATATTTAAAATATATATAACATAACTTTTATTATTTAATAATAGAATAAAAAAGTTCGCCGAAGTGGCCGGTGCTGGTTTGCTAGATATTTTTGGGCTGAAGTTTGACTTGGTGTGATGCTCACGTGTATGGCTTCCTCATGTTTGTGCCGTCGATTAATCTCGATAATTAAAATGAAAATCCAACGGTGAGAATTATTGCAATATTTCATTAGAGGCTCGACTTTAATGATTTATCTTAAGAGATAGCATGAAAAAAAACTTTTGGGCATTAACTTTTTTAATTAATGACGAATTATATAAGTTTTTTCTTGACATATCATCTGAGAAATAACGCGCTCGAGAATCGAAAGAAAAAGAATATATAAAATAATGTTAAATATAGTCTTACAATATATAAATCTCGTATGCTCATACTTTATAACTTTTCATACTTATAATTATTTTCGTACAAGTAAATACAATACAAATTATGTTGAAAAATCTTCGGTTAAGCATGCAATGTAGCAGATTGTGACATACACCACTACATTAATGCGGACCGAGTAAGCCCAAATTTTAATATTATAAAATACAATGGGTAGGCAGGGAATGGTATTTGAATGAGGAAAAGACAGGCCCACATATTCAAACAAATATTAGCTTATTTATTAATTTTGCTTCCAATTAAGGACTCCAACTATTGGTTTCTTTTACTTTGTCATTTTTTAACCAAAATATTTTTATTAAGATGTCTATTCTATATAAAGAAACTACAGCTAGTGATCACGTTCTTATGATGCCACTTTGTATCGGAATTATTGTACTTTTAAATACTATAATTTTAGCTAAATGTCTCCATCATTATTTCATATAAACTTTTCAAAAAAATAATAAAGATAATAGTTTCTTCTATATTTTATCTATATATCCTAAAAAATACTCTACGCGTAACAAAAATCAAATTACTAAACTTTATACTCTCATTAATTTCAGATTTTTAGAACAATATTTAATGAAAACTACTCTCATTATTTTTTTTCTAAGCAAGCAAATTTTATTAGAAAATGAAAAGATGATACATAAGGAGGGGGTGGGGTTTCCCAACAAACACTCCAGTACAATAACCACAGTGCAAAAGTGATGAAAAAATGAAAGTGAAAACGGATTTTAAGACCAATTTTTAGTCCCCACCCATGCCTTACAAAGAAGGTGTCATCTTAAAAGATGGTTTTTAATTAAGTCACCGCTAGAGGCAGTGTAATCTATAGATGCACTGCAGTTTGTTGTCTTAAAATATTTTTTGAAGAGACCTTAGCCCATTTTCAAACATCATTGATTAGGAAAAGCGATAACATATTAGTTCCTTTTACAAGAACGGCATCGGTTGGATTAATCTGCAGCCCGGGCCTTTGTGGTGGCGCGTGGAGTCCACGCGCCGATGGTTGAGAGGTGAGGTAGGACAGATCTGAAAAATCTGAAGGTGGGCAATCTACAAGTGTGGCGCGTGAGTGCCACGTGCCGACATTTTCTCTACGGTTCCGCCTCCTTTTAGTAGATCGACGGCTATAGTGTTGCATCGTGGTGGGGCACGTGTCGACAGGTGGTCGTCGAAAAGCGATAGATCTAATCAAAACTGAACCAATAGAGGAGAGAAGGAAAAAAATACTACCATAAAAACATATACACTAAACAATTTAAAAAAGAAAAATGAGAGGAGGGTGGAAGACACACTCATCTCCGACGAAAACATTCATAAGGATTAAGGTTTCTAGAGATAATTGAGACTTTCTCTTCTAAAAACATTCATAAGGATTAAGGTTTCTAGAGATAATTGAGACTCTCTCTTCTAAAAGCCAAACTAACTCAGTATCAATACAATGCTCATTAATTATACCATTGAAACGACAACTTTCTCTTGTTAGTGATCAATCAACAAGTGAAGGATTGAGCATATTAATTGGTAGTACATATGTTATGAAGTTTTTGCTCATGCGCTTCACGTGACACTTACTTAGCTTTCTTACCTTTTAATACATATTACCATTTTGAACAAAGTGAAGGAATGGCCTATTCTCAAGAACTACTCAAATTATATCATCATTGAGCATTGAAGATATTTGGAACTTGAGATTTCAATTTCACATAACAAGCTCGTGTTCAAAACGCCTATGTATCTACCCATCTATATATGCATAAACAAAATTTGATCCAAAAGTTTCGAGTGGTATATAACATTTTTTTTTCTTGAAATGATGATTAATGGTATATTTTAAACGACTTGGCCCGAGTCATCCCGGAGTGATGATTCATTCTTTTGACATGTAATCCAAATTACAACATGGGTTAAATTCAACTTGATATCCCGTGGACTTATATATAAATATATATATATACACACGTTGAATTCAACTTGTGGAGTATTAGAGTTGACTGATCATGAAACTGAGCCTCTATATGCTTAAGAGATTGTAGTGCTTAGAGAGAGGGAGGGATTTGAATATTCATTGACTTGTTAAGATGAGGAAACAATGTGCCATTGTTGAAATTAGTAAAACAGCTAAACCCCCACTGACTACAAAGTGGGAATAACACGCTCTAATTGGAGATTGGTTACGTAAATTAAAGAAAATTAAGGGACCCAATTAATATTATAATTTATAGGGAGGACCACTTTTTGTCAATTAAGAAGACCAATTACCATTGCTAGTGCACAAAGTTGACTTCTTTTTCATCAATCGACACAGCTTTCTGTGCATAAATAATGATAGATGGATTTAAAAAGAAGAAGATCATGTGGAAGAAGAACTTTAGCAACTTGCTTTTGTCTTTTTAGAATGCTTGCTTGCTTAAAAGCTAGAGCTATGGCCACTTGAGCATAATAATAATTATGGGTTTTGTTTTATAGGTGGACTTGTGTTGTGTGAGTGATGATCTTGCTTCCTCATTCTAATTGGGAATCGCATAGATTACCTTTGGATTTTCTATCTTTTGATGCTGTCAATCGTTTCTTTTCTTATCAAACCCCACTTAATGAGATGTTGGGTCCTTATCGTTTAGAGGATAGACATTGTGAAAAGAAGAAAGTAAATAATGGTATGGACGTATAACTACGTACCAAATATTATCTCATACAATACTAACTTAATAGCTAAAAACTTTAAAGTTAATTAAAATTATACCAATAAAAAAAGAATAATACTAAATACAGTTTTAGGGTGTTCAAATTACTCACATTTTATTTTAAAAAATAGAATTTTTTTTTCAAATAATTTTGTTATATACAATCACTTTGTATACTTTTTGCACACTTTGATGATGTGATTGGCTGTATTATTTTAATTATGTTTTCAAAAAATAAAGCAGTCAATTACGCATCAACAGAATGCTCAAAGAGTATGCAAAAATAATTGCACATAAAATTTTTATTTTTTAAATAAAGTCCTTGAAACTTGCACATCGTAAAATTATAAATATCATTTCTAAAAAAAAAATAACCATTAATAAAATGAAAAAAATACCACCATTAGGCAAAAACTTCAATTTCATTATCACTTTTCTTTCTATATCCACATTCTATACAATTACTTAAAATGAAAAAATTATATTTAAAAGTTGGTGTATAGGACAGGCAATGCTTCTTGTAAATGACATGTCATTATTTATTTTATAAAAGAATAATTTTAATACTCAGATTTATCATATCATGGATATAGAATGAATTAAAAATATTTAAATAAAAGTTAAATAAATTTGGGTCATATCTTATACCCTCTAATTATGAGATAATAACGTGTAGATGCATGAATCTCGCCGCGTGGACAGAGTAGTGTGGATTGTGGACCGGAACCAAAGGGTAGAGAAGAGTCGCGGCAACTGCAAAAATATCTGAAGGAAAGACCGAGGAAACAAAGTTTCAAGGATCTCTCTAGATACTTCTAACCGACCAATCACAGCACAGCTCTAGATAATCAACGCACCAAACGTACACGTGGCCCAATCAGGTGCGAGGAATATATACATCCTCTGTCCATCGTATTGCACGGTCTCTCTCTCTCCCCCAAAACCCAAGTTGCCTCGTGAACCGCGTGGGCCCTACCTTTGGCATGGATGGTCATGGTCCAAACAGCTGCATGCATGGGTGCATTAGATTATAATATCAACAATTTTGTGTTTTTTTTTTTTTCATTTTATTAATGTAATTGATCGTATTATTTCTTTTAATACAAAATAATTAATTTAAGAGAAATGCTTTGGGATCCGAATTTGGGTCCCGAATGAGTGTACTGAAAGTTTTTTTTTTTTTTTTAAACTTAGTGATTAAGAAAATATTTTTAAATGATATTGTGAATTTTTTATATTTTTTTTAAATATTTATAATGATTAAAAAAATATGTAAAAAAAAAAAGAAAAAAAAAACAAATAAAATGGACCATTCGGTGAACTTCTTCGAGCTACTTTTTCGGTAACCCTAGCACTACTCTTAATTTAATCAATCACATCACTAAAATATTTAAAATTAAAAAATATACAACAATAATTGTATGTAGATACATTTTGGTGTCATACGTGTTCGTTCTTATTCGTTGCGTATGGTTAATGTGTACTCGACTCTCACGCTAGACTCTAGTGGACTTGTTCCTGGATGATGCATGCTTCGTCCCCCGGAATGACGGATATACCCCTGATGTACGAATTCTTCATAATTTTGTTCATTTCTACCTATAGAAAAATCTTCTCTAAGCGAGTTTACATACTAAATTGCACACCAATGTTAATTTGTAAGGCATCCATTTAATAAAATTGTATAAATTGAAGATGAAAATAATTTTTATAAGACAGAGAATATTTTCATCTCTTAAAATTTATTTTATTTTATTTTTCTTTCTAATAAAAAAAAACATGTTAATATTAGTACGCAGTTTGATACAACTTTACCTAGCATTTCATCTGTAGTACACTGTCATGAGTAAGTTAAATCAAGTTTGTTATTCATCATCATACACATCAAAGACATCACATTTATTTTTATTTCATTTTATTATTTTAGCTTTATTCTTGTTAAATTAATTAAATTCTTCTCCTCAATATAGTTATTTAACTTATTTTATTATTAAATCGATATATAAAATATATTTAATCAAATATTTTTATGGCATAATTTAATTTAGAAAATAAATAATAAAATTTAAATTTTATATATCAAATTATACAATTTAAATAATATAAATGATATGACATATGCACCGATTTGAGAAATCAATAAAGTATCTTCAAACGCTTTTATATATTTAAAAGACCATGAGTTGCATGCAATTGGAGGATAATGTGACGAAGATACTAATTTTCCAAAACCTGATATTTATTTTATCCAATGACATCGATATGGAAGACAAAGATTCCTAGGACAAAGAAATCTAATCGTTACACATACATATGTTCATGAATGCTTGTGAATAGCCTTAGTTTGCATCAAGATTCTTTATAGTTTTTTGTATTCAAATACTTTCTACACCTCAAAGAAATATTGAAAAAGAGTTCGTACATCCTGCTATACTTAATATTAGGACTTATGTTATTTATAGGCAATATTCAATATTATGAGATCCACATATCGTATTTGAAGATACTGACTGTATCAATCACCCTCACTTATGTCAGAATAATATCTTATAAAATAAAAAAAAAACTTGAGAGTTACATTCAAATCTCAAAACCAAGCTCCTAAAAAGTAAAAATAATGTGGCAATTATAAAAACAACAAAAAGTTGATATACATAAATCAATAAAAAGAAAGAAACAACTAATTCATGAGGTTGGAAATACCTACACGATCCAACTAACAATTCTAACTTGTTGTGCTACGTGCGGTAATTATTATGAACAGTATGAAAAAGAAGAAAAAACAAGAAAAATACACAGATTTAACGTGGTTCGACAATATGCCTACAACCACAGGAGCGACGAATTGAATTTTTACTAACTGTCAAAATAGAGTTACATCATATATATTTATACTATTAAAGAGATACTAAAAAACTTTTTTTAGTGAGATCCACATTTTTTATAAAAAATCTACATGAAACTTGTTTATTGAGGACTTGTAACTGACATTACCTATGTTATAAATTAAGTTTATTAATATAGCATTACAAGCCCTTTACAAATATATATATATATTTTAACGTAATTTATGATTCCATTTTATCTTACACAAGGGTAACATAGTAAATAGAGCCTAAATAATGGAACAATAGAATGAATGAGTGAAAAACAAAACAGTGACCAAAACGTTCACCCCACTCACAATTAAATAAGCAATCATGTGACAACATGTCGGTTCCAACAACACAAAATTAATATAAAATTACAACCCAATCAGCCATGGCCCATGATGGTTACTAATTTGCCTTTCAAATTGAAAACTCCTCTCAATGACAAGAATATAGGCTAACGTGTCAATCCATCCTCCGCACACGTCTCCTGAATAAACATGGTGGGCCACAACACGGGTGCATTTTAATGAATCTTAGTATAATATAAGTCAGTCTGTCGTTTTGAAAATAAGCTTTGGACGGTTGAAGATATCTATCTTTTGCCATTTATATTATTGTAGTAGGATGATGACAAAGGATACAGTTTGAGAGGTGGCTAGCTAGGTATTGAGTCGCACTCTTATTTTATTAATTTTTATTTTTTAATTCAAACTTTGAATTTTAAGATCTTCATCGTTAGAGTAATTGATACGTTAACATGTATGATTATGTGCATAAAATTAAGTATATAAACAATATTTCACTATGAAAAAAACGAATATTTGTGACAGATTATTTACAACCAGAATGACTATTTATGACGAAAACAAATTCATTTTAATAGAAAATAGTAATTTTTTTAGAAAATAACTGACTACAGATAAACAGTTTTCTTATAATGAATTTGCCTTTTACAACATGGCATGTCATTTGATTGTGAACAATTTTTATATTTTTAAATCATCACATATTAAAATAATTAGATTATTATTTTTATCTACTGATTTGTTTAAGGAATGAAAACCTAATAAATAATATTCCTATTTTCTAAAATTAGATTTGTATAATTAGTAATCTTTTTTTTATTTGTACAAAAATAAATAAATATTTTAATAAATTCAGATCTTAAATTTAATATATATATATGTTAAATAAAGTTAGTCCAAATTAAAATGGTAAAACTCATAAATATTATTATCTACGAGTTTCCAATTTTATGGTCATAAAATATCAGAGCACTAATTCTGATACAAGGACAAAAAATGGGCCCATCGAGCCATAACGCCGGACAATGTCCAGGCCCAGTTAGATCAGAGTGCGGTGGATACGAAGGTATTGCACTTTACTAGAGCCCAGCCAATGTTGATGCCAAGCTATTGTACTGATCTACAAAGCATGATTATGCCCATGTTTGGGGAGCGGTAATATTGATTTACGGTAGGTTTTTTTTTTTTTTAATCTACAGTAAAAACAATTTCCAAAATTCTTCCCAAACATTAAAAACTTACCAATAATTTATAATTATCATATCAATCTCTTTTAAAATAGAAGAGGGGCAGCTGTAATTTGTAAAATGGCAGCCACCCCAAGCCACCTTTGCGGGCGGCTCAGATTGAGCAGCCTAAGGATAGGGTAGCCTTAGGGTGCCTGCGAGTTTGCAATTATCCCTCATGTTTTTATTAATTATAATTTTAAAAAATAAAAAAGTTTATTACTTAAATATATTTATAAAATATGCCTCATATTTCACAAAAGCCAATAAAACTTCCATCTCTACTCCATTTCTTCACAAAAAAAGGAAATTCCTTAACTTTCTACATCCAAACAAGTAAACATAGATCATTAAAATCGAACTATATATATCGATTATGTTCTTTCTTATTTCCTTTACGAATCATAATTTCTTGTTTATGTGATACTGGCTATTTTATGGTATCAAACCGAGATTTTTGAGTTTTTGTTTTAGTGAAAGAGACTTGAAGCTTTTGTAACATTTTCGTACGAGGTTCTTAATGACGTATATGCTTTATGCTGTTGAGTGTTGGCCAGTGGCCACCTTGCTTTGAATGCATGCAGTCATGGCCACGTGGTGCATGCAAATCCACAAGTGCATGTATTTGCTTGGAAGAAGAAGCTGCATGCATTTATGACATTGGATTTTGTTCTTGATAATATATATATATATTTATAAATGTTTTAGATTATGTTTGGGAGTTGAGATGAGAATTTTGTATTTTATTTTAAAGTTTAAAATATTATTTTTTAGTTTTAAAATTTGAAAAAATTGAATTAGAATTTGAAAAAGTTATATTGGGATTTGAAAAAGTTGAATTATTTATTATATTTTGTATGAAGATTTAAAAAAATATAAAGATGAAATGAAATAAAAATAAAAATTTTAGATAAAACATATTTTCCAAACATATCTTTAATGTCTTGAAAACTGATTGCTTTCATCAATTTATTGTTTATATTTATGGCTTTATCTGTTTATCTTATTCTTTCATCAAAGGAAGGCCCTTTATTTTTAGTAAATCCTCCCTATAATTTCCCAATAATCACCTAAATTTAACTTAAAACCTTAATTAAGGACACGATTTGGGTTCAGTTTCACACTTTAAATATAGACATGCATGCATCTCATAACAGCACAATTAATTATATGTATCCATTATCCCTTTCAAAGTATCCATTATATGCGTATCCATGTCATCAAAGCCATGGGGAAAAAAATCATTGAAAAAGGAAAAAGATAGATGAATTACTTTGAGTAATGATTTATAAGTCTTAAATATACAAATTTCAACTTTTATAAAAGATTTACGTTAGACTTATAAACTTAATTTTTATATCTAACATTACTCCTCAGTTATTATAATGTTTTTTTACTAATATTTTTTCAAAATTTTATTTAAGTGGCTTTGTTTGGATTCAAAAACATTCTCAACTCATATCTAATATCTTCTTATCATATCTAATCATTATAATTTTTGTAAACTTTTGAACAAAATATATATAATAAACCATTTATTTTTTTCAAATTTTAAAATAAAATAATCTTCTAATAATATTTTATTTAACTTTCAATTCATCTCGACCCAACTCATTATTCAAACCTCTTCAAGAGTTTTAAATAAAAAATTAGATATATGAAATAAAGATTACAATCTCTCTCTCTTCGCCTAGTTTGTTTTGAGAAATGAGTTAAGATTAGTTGAGATTAAAATTAAAAAATTAAATAAAATATTGTTATAATATATTTATTAATATTATTTTTATTTTGAAATTTGAAAAAGTTGAATTGTTTATTTTATTTTGTATTGAAATTTAAAAAAGTTATAATGATTAGATGAAATGGATTTAAAAAAATTAAATTATTTATTTTATTTAGTATTAAAATTTAAAAAAATATAATAATAATAAAATTAAAATAAAATAAGATGTTTTCTAAGAATAAAAAGGGACAAAGTTTTCAATTTTTTTTACCCTTGAAAAAAGTCTTCAAATTCCGCGTCAGATTTATCTTGAACTTTGAACTTCAGTGGGCTTGACTTTAGCGTTCCGAAAACGGTCACTTTCCATTTCTTCACTATTCATTAAAAAAAGAAATTCCTCGACTTTCTACACCCAAACAACTAAACTAGGAACCCATCTAGAATTTTCAAGTATTAAAAGTGTATTATACATATTCATACGTGCTGGTATCAATTATTAAAAATGGTAAAAATCTTAAATTTTAAAATTTAATTCAAATTAAAAAAAAAAACATTGATAAGATGAAATTACTACTCAATACATATAATATTATGCATAAAATTATAAGTAATTGTAGGAATGAAATCTCAAAAAAGGGCTTAATGTTGAGTACTTCTTGAGCACAAGGTTCTTAAATGACGTATATGCCTTCTGCAAATCCAGAAGTGCATGTATTTCGTTGGAAGAAGAAGCCGCATGCATTAATGCCATTGGATTTTGTTCTTGATAAGATATATATATTTATCAGTTCTTCTGTATGGAACCGGGGCGGGAAATCGTCGGGGAATCGTCCGTCAGCGATATATATAATAAAAAAAAAATCCAAACAAAAAATAAGAAGACAAAGAAATGTTGAAAAAAAATTTTGGGAAATGCTCAAAGTTATTTTGTTCTAAAAAATAGTCAAATTCATGAGATAATATCCATCAACCTTTAAAGAAAAAAAAAATAAAATAAAATAATCATTTATCTCTCATTTTGTAAACTTCCTTGCGATGATGGGATCAATTTGGATAGGATATCCAACCAAAAAGTCAAAATTTTTGAAACGAAAAAGGCATCCAAGAGGTTCAAGATCGGAGGCCAAGTTGAATTCTTTTTTCCCCCTGGAAGTATTTAGAATCAGAAGAAATTATTTTTTTTAAGAAAAAAGTGAGCTTCATCTCTGATCTTTATATTCAATGGATTCTAACTTATGAACTTCTCACCTTGCCGTTGTTGAGCACCAATACACTCTAGCACCACCATCAGAGTTTCCAAATGTGAGATTGTGAGACGAGGACGAAGGAACAAATATGAGAATTAGGATTTGGCTTCTTTGTGCTTGGGGAAGACAAGGAACAAATATGAGACGAAGTAAGGAAGGTTTTGAGATACGAATAAAGGAAATGGTGTTGTTTCCATTTAATGCCACGTGTGATGCGATTATGCCTCGACTCCCCCTAGGAAGATTGCATGAATGGCACGGGTCAATTAGAACATGGCTCATATTTTCCCACTTGACTGTGTCATGGCTCAGCCTTGACAGCCCATTAATACTGTCGCTGACATGGTCCCTGCCAAGGCACGCCCAAATCAGCACCACAGTCATGCCGCATGCATGCCATGACATGCCCTTGACAGCCCAAGGTGAAGCGAGTGACCGTGTGCAGCCCAGCGCATGGCCCAGCATGTGCATGCCCATGCACATGCCCATGCTTGCACCCCTGCGCCCACCCATGCATGCGACCTTGAGCTGCAGGCCCATGTGTGCGTCCCTGCGCACACCCCTATGCCCCATGCCCACACTCAGGCCCCTGCCTGGGCCATGCCAGGCCAACACCAGCAGCACATGGCCTGGCTATCAGCACGCCAGAGCCATGTCAAGACAAGCCCAGTGGGGGCATCACAGCATGCGCAAGCCTGCGTGTGCAGCAGCCTAGTGCGTGCAACCATGCCATCTGGGCAACAGCCCCATACGCCTAGCCCAGCAGCCACGCACCATGCTCAGCGGGCCATGTAGCCTGCCTCAGTGCCCAGCGCCCATGCCACCTGATTGAGCCATGCCACACGCATCATCAACATGTAGCGCCCATGCCATGCGCACAGCAGCAGCCCATGCCCAGCAGCCTTGTCAACCATGCCAGCCACACGCAGGCTAACATGACAGCCATGCCATCAACAAGTCCTGGGTGTAGCCATGCCAGCCACACGTATGCCATCAACAAGCCCCGTGTGCAGCCGTGCCAGCATCCAGCCTATGCTTGGGCCACGCTAGCCACACGCCAGTAAGCATGCCAGTGCCCAACCCATGCTTGGGCCATGTCAGCCACATGCCAGCAAGCATGCTAGCCAGGTCAGTCATGCGCATAGCCCATACCATGGGCCAGCCAAGTCCACCAAGGGCCAACCTAGCCATAGGCCATCATGGGGTCATCCAAGGCCATGCTATTTTATTATTTTTATTTATTTTATTTAATTATATTTCAAGTGACCTATTAGGATTTTCACTTTGTCAACTCTATAAATAGGACCATTAGCTTCTTAGTTTAGAATATTTGATCATTTGACATTTTTCCTTTGTGGAACTGTTTGGGTGTGTTCTTGAAGAACTCTTTTCGGAGCTTAGCACTTGGGCTACTTGGGTGCAATTCGTGAATCCCTAGTAGAGGATCATCACCTTGCAATTCGTGAATAGGTAGTGATTCAATCTATCTTATTTCATCATCGTGCGATTCATGAATCGATGGTAATTTATCTATCTATCTTATGAGTATTGTTTTTATTTCATTCCGTTGTCTATCTTTGTTCTTATATTTCTATCTTGTTCATCTTTACTATCTTGCATATCAAAGACATCCTAAGTCTTAATCTTAGTATTATTTGGTTTATCAAAATATCCATATAAACCATAAAGAGAGTTTTTACATTCTTTTGTTAAGTCCATTAATCATTTGTTCATACATTTTTCCATTGTTCATACATTGTCTTGCATTCTCTCAACTCACAAACACAAATCACGTCTACCACCATCTAAATCCATACTTTCCATATTCATCAATCCCATAAGATCTAGCCTCCATCATCTCCATAACCCTAGCCGAAACACCATATTTTTCATAAGCTCCACTTTCCAAAATTAGCCTTCCCTCACTCACACTTGACCTAGCCGAAATTCCCCTTGTCCAACTATCTTTCCATAATTATCACTTACCATAACTGCCACAATCATACACCTTAGCCATAGCCGAAACCCTTATCTTCCATAAACGCTAGCCACATCTTAAGAGTCCTACTTGACAACTTCCTTAACTTCAGGAAAGTTGACTTATCTCAATCAAATCCTATCTTCCATCTCAAATCCTTTAATTCTAGAAACTTCCCTAGAATCACTCGATCCCTAAAATCACTCCATTCCTATAATTACTCAAGTCAACCAAAGACTTCCAACCTCTTGCCATATCCAAATCCCATCTTTCATATCCAATCCCTTAAATCTCTCCATCCCTCAAATCACGCAACCAATCCTACAAATATCTCATTCCATATAATCACTCAAGTCAATCAAAGACTATCATCATCTTACCATCTCCAAATCTCTAAACTCAAGGAACAACCCTAGACCCATTTAGATATCATCCATCTTCATCTTCTTACCTTAACCGAATTCCTATCTTTTCCAAAGTGACTCCATCACTCTAGGAGTCATAGCCTCATTCACCCACATCCTTCCAAACCCTAACATCTCATCCTACACTCCAACCCCAAGTCAACTATTCTCAATCTCGAAATTTCCCTTTGCCACCATCCAAACTCTAGCCAATCTTCACCTTACCAACCCTAAACATCATCCAAATAACCCCAACATCAAGGGCAATCATCAAGCCATTCCACATTGCATCAAACACGCCTAATCATCACTTAGATTACCCGAACTCGTTATCATCATTTCCATCACTAAACACCATACATCAACCTAAGAACCCATCATTACCATTATACGTGCAAATGCCAAACAAGAAAGCTTAGACATTCGGTCATCACAAGGAGAACTAAAGCGAGGACAACACAATGTTTAGGGACTTAACTGAAGTCCCTAACAGGTTGCCTCCAAGCTCCAGCATTTTTGTTTTAGTAAATCTTTCCTACAATTTCCCAAAAATCACCTAATTTTAACTTAAAACCTTAATTAAAGACAAGATTTGGGTTCAATTTCAGACCTTTGAAATATAGGCATGCATGCATCTCATAACAGCAAAATTAATATGTATCCATTATCCCTTTAAAAAAAAAATGTATCCATTATCTGGGGATCCATATCATCAAAGCTATGGGAAAAAAATCCTTGAAAAAGGAAAAATATACATGAATTATTTTTGAGTAATGATTTGTAAGTCCTAAATATACAAACTTTGAAATATCTGCACGAGACTTGTACACTTATTTTTTATATCTACATTACTCTTCAGTTATAGATATTAGAATGTTTTCTTACTAATTTTTTTTTAAAATTTTATTTGTTTGGATTAAAGAACAATCAACTCGTATATTTTTATTTCATATAATCATTATAATTTTTGTAAATTTTTAAATAAAATATATATAATAAACCATTCAATTTTTTCAAAATTTAAAATATTATTATAATATTTTATTTAACTTTCAATTTTTATACCTATCTTAACTCAATTTATTATTCAAATCATTCCAAGAATTTTAAATAAAAAAATAGATATACGACATAAATATTACAATCTCTCTCTCTTCTAAAAGTCTCCAATTTTTTTTTTTACCCTCGAAAAAAGTTTTCAAATTCGGCGTCAGATTTATATCTTGAACTTGAACTTCAATGGGCTTGATTTTAGCGTTTCGAAAACGGTCAATTTCCAGTTCGGTAGGGTACAGACCAGTTCCAGAATCTCCAACACAACTGGGCAAGCACTGGGTCTCGTAGCACGTGGCAACACAATATTGGTAATATCAAAGGCCCCTAAAGACAATGCGTGGCGGTATAATCCGGTTGAAATATTTTCTTATATTATATTGCTGTTTGCCTCAAAGAAAGAAAAGCACGTTCTTGGTCTTGCTCTCACAAATTCACAATCACATCCCAAAATCTAGTAGATTCCGCGTTCTTTTTCTTTTTTAATTCTTCAAACGGCACAACTTTCAACGTGCATGCTTTGAATTTGATTTTGTTGTTTCGATAAAAGCAAATAACAAGTCATCGCCCCTGCAAAACTCCTCTAGCTGTTCTTTCAAAGGTCAGCCTTTTCATCTACCTTCTCGGGTGAGTTTCAATTCCATTCTGCTTTTGTTTCGATTCTCTCTCTCTCTCTTTTTTTTTTTTTTTTTTTCGAGTTCTCAAGATTTTCTCGTACTGGGTTCTTCCATTTTATCATGTTATTCTTTTCTTTTGAACTTTCTCCATGATTTGTTGCTTTATAGTTTAAGGTTGATTAAACAATATATTTTTCTCAAGATGCTGAATCTTAAGGTTGAGAATAAGCTCCATGCGAAACAACCTTTCCGTTTGATACAAATGGCTTAGAAATGGTAATTTTCTGTATTACAGGTTAAACATTGCGACAATTTTGGCTCATAGAATTGAAGCGCAATGGGCATAACGACAAGGGATTTTGTCGAAGATCGTCTCCCAGAGGAACTAAAGGAAGTACTTCGATCGGTAGCTGCAAACTGGGGGGATGTGATGGATGATTTGGAGACGTTGGAGGTGATAAAATTGAACGGTGCAATGACAAATGAGGTTTACCAGATAAACTGGCCTGCAAAGAATGGTGGGGTTGGGAGAAAGGTCTTGGTTCGCGTCTATGGCGAAGGTGTGGAGGTTTTCTTCAACAGGGACGATGAGATTAGGACGTTTGAGTGCATTTCGAAGCAGGGGAAGGGGCCTCGCCTTCTCGGCCGGTTTCCAGATGGACGGGTTGAGGAATTCATTCATGCCAGGGTATGTATTTTTCAGATGCTTAATGATTATATTTCTTGATCATGTTTTTGAAGCCTATGATTATATGTTACTGAGAAATTAATTTGCTTTGTTTTGAATATTATGCGAAGTTGTGAGAACATGGTTAGAATATCGCTTGAATGATTATCTTCTTGTGTTGACTTCATTGTTCCTGCTTTAATAACTACTATTTAAAAAATTATTTATAGATTGTAAATGCACCTTTAGAATCGATTCATTGGGGGGCAAAGTGATGTAAAAAGTCTAAAGCACGTTAATTGTGGGGCAAAGCTTGGCCATCCTTTTCTGATTGTTAAGTAATGACTTTTAGGGTCTAAACTCCTTTTTTTTTTTATTAAATAATAAAAATAAGTAGATAATATTATGATAAGAAAACCCCAATCAACCAAGAATCTTTAAGCTCGTCTCTTTGGTCAGAATTGATCCAATTCATTTGAATTAATTACACAAATATAGACCTCATAATGCCCATCAGTACCTTATCTTTTAATGTAGATGACAGCAAACGTTATCAATCTAATAGCAACCAGTTTGATTAATTGTTGGATAGGAGCTGTTTTCGTCAATTAGGTGCTGATCCTCCCCTCTTGCACTGTCCATTTATGTACTGGTCAGGGTATGCCGTTTATAAGCCTTGTTTATGGTTTCCAACCTCAACCGACGCATATAGCATTGTAGTTTGTAAATTGACTTACATTTTAATTAAACAAGAAGCATTGCATATGAGAAACTGTATCTGGTTCAAGTCAGATTCACCTGCTCCGTTATTTCAGTCCTTTTTAAATTTCTTCAATCCTGACTTGAAGTTTGCACCTTTAGAAAGATGTTGAAAAGCTAAGTGCTTTAGGGAAAAGCAGCACTGAGGACTCGGTTCTATTACCCCACCCATTACTTATCCTTGCAGAAGATTGTTTTTTATGACTTTTTTTCCTTCTTCTTTTTTTTTTTTGTGATTTTCAGACGCTATCAGCGGCCGACCTACGAGATCCTGAGATTTCTGCTCTCATAGCTGCTAAAATGAGAGAGTTCCACAATCTTGCTATGCCTGGTCCAAAGAATTTACTCATTTGGGACAGAATGAGGTATTGATATCCATTATCAGAAGTTAAAGAATACTTCAAACTAGTTAAGAGTTCCCTCTCAAATATGAAGATATCTAATACCCTATCTGTTCCTTCCTCAGAAACTGGCTTTGTGTGGCCAAAAGTTTGTGTTCCTCCCATGACACACAGGACTTTTGCTTGGATACTCTTGGGATGGAAATTACTATGCTAGAGAAAGAGTTGTCACGGGATTATCAAGAGGTTGGATTTTGTCACAATGACCTGCAATATGGTAATATAATGATGGACGAAGAGACAAGATCACTCACTCTCATCGTAAGTTTCCTATGGACTCTGCATTATGGCTTTGGCTTTCAGTTCTCAGCTTTTGTTGCACTTTCTTCCCAGTTAATAAACACAAGACTACTTCGTCCCTGTAGAGGATTTATTCTTGTACCTTTTATCTATAAAGTAAGACCTGTATTAACCTTTAGATCAGTGGAATTTAACGAGTATGGGATTTTCTTGGATTATGAAAGAAAAAATGACCTGGGAGATAAGCATATTTGATTACAATACTGTTTGATTATCACAACTGTACCGCCCATAAAATTTCAATGCCTTGAAAATGAGTTTTCTGGATTGCAAGCAAGTTGTCCACATCTCTAGCCTGGCACTTCATCCATGGTTATTTGCATACATGTTTTGAGCAATGCAGCACGGGCTTCATTGACTTATCTGTGTTATTGAAAATGTAAATAGATTTGTGGTAGAATAAACGTAAGACGACTATATTTTAATGAGTAGATTTATATTCCTGGTGTTATTTTGCTCATTTTTGCAGGATTATGAGTATGCAAGTTACAACCCTATTGCTTATGACATAGCAAATCATTTCTGTGAAATGGCAGCAAATTACCATTCTCAGACACCTCATGTCTTAGACTATAGTCAATATCCTGGTAAGTGTTGATATACAGAACATATATAAATTCATTCCTGCTTATCTCACTGCCTCCAAAATTACATTTTCTTAACTTAAACGTGTAAGTTGTTCCTTATACATCATTCATTCGGTATCAGATCTGGAGGAGCGCCAAAGATTTGTCCGCATATATCTGAGTTCTGCAGGTTAGCCCATTAGTGTCCCATTCAATCAAGTGATTAGTATGACAAACAAGGATCTGGGATTTGTGTTTTTTTTTTCAGCTGTTTAATCCTCCTAGTGCATTGGTTGGGATGAGTTCCACATATTACCTTTGGTATTGGTGCAGGTAGAGCACCTATAGCTGTTTGAAACTCTTTATAGATCAAGGTTCATGTGCAGTTGATTTCTGCGAATGATAGGTGTATGGACTCCTAATCCAACGATCAATTTTTCTTGGGATTCTGCATTATTTAACTTACAATGTAACTGAGAGTCCATCTCCTTACTGACATGAATTTCTGTGGATAACTAATGTTGGTTTTGAAAGTAAATGCCAATTTGGTCTGTGCTCAGGTCATATGCCTGTGGAAGCTTGAACATAAAATGCTTGGCCACCAGTCTCAAGTGACTTGTGAACACTGCAGATCTGGTGTTGGTAGTCTAGTCTTTTTAACATTGGTCCGCCATCACTGGTCGGATGCAATGCTATGTAAAACAGATCAGGGTTTGTTCTCTGTTTTAAGCTGTATTTAAGCTGTATGTTCTTATCATTTATTTATTTTTTGTAAAGAGTGAAACCTTTTAGAAACCATTCTCCTAACTATAGTAGATTATCCGGACAACATTTTTCCACATAAACTGCTCATCTTCTTCGTTGGTATACAGGCAACCAACCCAGTGACGCAAAAGTGGAGCAGTTTCTCCATGATGTGGAGAAATACACTCTTGCAAATCATCTCTTTTGGGGCTTATGGGGAATTATATCAGTAAGCATTCCCAAGTCTCGTTTCCCTATTATTCATAAACACGAGAGATTGAAAGGGTAAGATTAACCTTCTGCATGTCTGCAGGCTTACGTGAACAAGATTAATTTCGAGTACAAGGAGTATGCAAGGCAGAGATTTGGTCAGTACTGGCTGAGGAAACCAGCATTGTGGGGTTCTTCAGGCAAGCCTCGGGAGGACATTTAGAACGGTTCTGTAGCATATACTACATGAAGTGCATGACAACCTTACTGAAACTCATCTGAAATATCATGTTTTTTCTAGAGTTGTTTTTCCCAAAGGTGGAGTTGTATCCACTTGTAAAAATAGTGTGAAATACACACTAATAAAATGAAAAATTACAATAAAATAAAAAGTTCAAACGAAATCAGTTTGAACTAAGGTACGAAAATCTCGTTCTATTTAAAGAGAAAGGAAAAAGATACATGAATTATCTTTGAGTAATGATTTCCTAAATATACAAATTTTGACTTTTATAAAAGATCTGTATGAGACTTGTACACTTAATTTTTATATCTAATATTATTCTTCAGTTATAGATATTAAAATGTTTTCTTTCTAATATTTTTTTTCAAAATTTTATTTAGGTGCGCTTGTTTGGATTGAAAAGCACTTTTAACTCATATCTTTTCATCTAATTATTATGATTTTTGTAAACTTTTAAACAAAAAACTATTCAATTTTTTTAAATTAAAAAAAATATATATTATAATAATATTTTATTTAATTTTTAACTTTTATCTTATATCAATTAAATAAAAAATAAAAGATATATGAAATAAGAATTCAACCCCTCTATCTCTTCTAAAAGTCTTTAATTTTTTTTCACCCTCGAAAAAAGTCTTCAAAGTCGGCGTCAGATTTATATCTTGAACTTGAACTTCAATGGTCGGTAGGGTACAGACCAGTACCAGAATCTCAAACACAATTGGACAAGCACTGGATCTCGTACACGTGGCAATATAATCTAGTTGAAATATTTTCTTATATTATATTGCTGTCTGCCTCGAAGAAAGAAAAGCACGTTCTTGGTCTTGCCCTCACAAATTCACGTTCTAGTCTTTTTTAATTCTTTCAACAGCAAAACTTTCAACGTGCATGCTTGAATTTGATTTTTCTGTTTCGATAAAGCTCATAACAAGTCTAGCATCGCCCTTGCAAAACTCCTCTAGCTGTTCTTTCAAAGGACAGCCTTTTCATCTACCTTCTCGGGTGAGTTTCAATTCCATTCTGCTTTTGTTTCGATTCTCTCTGTTTTTTTTTTTCGAGTTCTCAAGATTTTCTCGTACTGGGTTCTTCCATTTCATCATGTTATTCTTTTCTTTGAACTTTCTCCATGATTTGTTGCTTTATAGTTTAAGGTTGATGAAACAATATTTTTCTCAAGTTGCTGAATCTTAAGGTTGAGATTAAGCTCCATGCGAAACAACCTTTCCGTTTGATACAAATGGCTTAGAAATGGTAATTTTCTGGATTACAGGTTAAACATTGCGGCACTTTTGGCTCATAGAATTGAAGCGCAGTGGGCATAACGACAAGGGATTTTGTCGAAGATCGTCTCCCAGAGGAACTAAAGAAAGTGCTTCGATCGGTAGCTGCAAACTGGGGGGATGTGATGGATGATTTGGAGACGTTGGAGGTGATAAAATTGAACGGTGCAATGACAAATGAGGTTTACCAGATAAACTGGCCTGCAAAGAATGGTGGGGTTGGGAGAAAGGTCTTGGTTCGTGTCTATGGCGAAGGTGTGGAGGTTTTCTTCAACAGGGACGATGAGATTAGGACGTTTGAGTGCATTTCGAAGCTGGGGAAGGGGCCTCGCCTTCTCGGCCTGTTTCCAGATGGGCGGGTTGAGGAATTCATTCATGCCAGGGTATGTATATTTCAGATGCTTAATGATTATATTTCTTGATCGTGTTTTTGAAGCCTATGATTATATATGTTATTGAGAAATTATTGTGCTTTGTTTTGAATATTATGCTAAGTTGCGAGAACATGGTTAGAATATGTGCGCTTCAATGATTATCTCCTTGTGTTGACTTCATTATTCCTGCTTTAATCACTACTATTTAATTAAAAAAAATATTTATAGATTGTAAATGCAACTTCAGAATCGATTCCCCGGGGGTGGGTCGGGGGCATAAACCGTTCAGTCCGATTTTACCGAATTAGTATCAAATTGGTATGGATCGATTTTACATTTTTAAAAATTGATTATGCAAAAGTTAACCTCTTAAACTAATACCACCGACTTTACCGGTTTTAATCAAATGCAAATGTGTTAGGCCATAAAATATTATTAATATATATATTTTATGTTTATTTAAAGTATACGATTAAATAAATTTTTATGCTTAAAATTAAAATTTTATGTTATAAACTATAATAATATTATCTTATATATAATTATAAGTTATATTATTATATATATTATATTATATACAAAATATTATATATAATATTAAAAAATTAATTTAAAATATATAAAATAGCGAATCGATCCGGTTTGGTCTTAAAAAGCGTAGAATTGGAACCGGACCAGTACCGGCCAATTTTGGAACTAAGGGAACCAATTCTACCTGTTCGGACTGGTCCGGTTTGGTTTTCTAGCTAAATTTTACATTCCTAAGTGGGGGCAAAGTGACGTAAAAAGTCTAAGGTCCCGTTTGGAAGATAGATTGAACTAAGATCAACTCAGTTCATTCTAATTCTAAGTTGAGTCTAACATCCAAATACCCAACTTTCAAATCACTAAACTCATCTCAACTCAAAACTAATATTTTAAATTTCGTATCGTATCGACTGGTACGGCTGAAATATTTTGTTTCTATGGTGTAGCTGTTACAAAGAAGGGTATTGTTTTATACTAGTCAAAATTTCAACCGTTTTGGACCGTACCGGTCGATATTTCAGCCTTTACTTTTTTCATCTTTTTTTTTTTCGTTTTTCATTTCTTCAAACTTTAATCTCATTTTTTGACCACCTAATTTAGACCAGATTATTTATAATTTATATATATTTATATATAATTTATTCATATATAGACTATTATTTTAGAATATAATTTATATATATAATTTATTCATATATAGACTATTCCGAAATGGTACCTGTACCGGTACTGAAATATTTCGTTTCAATGCCTTGACTAAAACGGTCACCGGTACGATATTCAAAATATTACTCAAAACCTATTTACACGTAGGATCCATAATCTTTTTCAATTCAACACCTCTTTTACACTCGGGATCCATAACCTTTTTTAACTTCTTATAAATACATCTAAACATTCAAACACATCTAAACTCATTTTAAGTGAGCCCCACAAAACTCACTTCACTATCTCAACTCACTACTATTCATTAAAAACTCAGCTCAACTCAACATCCAAACGTGACTTAAATCACTATGCTAAGAAAGCTTGGCCATCTTTTTCTAATTGTGAAGTAATTGTTAGGAACAAGATAGGAAGAAAACACATAAAGAAAGAGGAAAATGGAAGAGGAATACACCACTCAATTCTATTCACATAACCATGGTTTGAGTACATGGCTATAAAAATTCAAAAGAAAATTCTAGAGTCCAAATTAATGACATATAATGCTATTCAAGTCCCCTGAACGTTTTACATAACCACATGCTAATAAAAGACACTTTTCAATTTTCATGGTTTCTTAATTGGCCATAACTTTCTCAATAAAAATCCAATTGATAAGCTAAATTTGGATAATTGTAGCCCCTACAAATTATGATCAAAAGTAACCCTTCAGTTTTAGCAATAAAGTCAAGTTTAATTTTCAACACTCCCCCTTAAACTTGACATCTTTCCAAGACCGATCGTCATTCTCAACTTCTGAAATGTATCATATTTGAAAGGTTTTGTGAAAATATTAGCAACTTGATTAAGACTTCACATACTTTGCCTCTACGTGCATGTTCTCAATGCATTCTGTGATGTCCCGACTCCCATGTACGGAAACGTGGGACTCGTGACGTCGGGATGATAACAATATGAGTCATGCATCCTAACGATAAGTGTCAAGTGTGTGTACATGTAGAAAGTATATAACAAAAACGCAGCGGATAAATTAAAGTCAATCGACTAAGTACTAGAATTTTAACGATAGATTTACTTAATACTTTAAAACGTTTAAAAAGAGTTATACAATTATCCAAAAAAATATAATACAAAGACCAAAACACATAAACGAGTGAGAAACAAATCCCATAATCCCAAGTGACCACATGTCACTCATCTGGTAGAGTCGATTCCTCAGGCTCCACATTCTCATCTGCATCAAAATCTACGTTACCGTAGGCTAAGGAGTACCGCATGAGATATGAATCACAGTAAGTAATCACCCAGACAAACTAAGAGATAAAATACATTAATGCATCCAGCAAACATGAGTGTACATGACGAAATACAAATGTGACCCAAAACCCTCATTTTTTCAAAGCACGTAAAAAATCTCATTTGACCCAAAACACGCCATGAATAATATCTGTCAGAAAATGGCCCAAACATAAACCAACCATTTTCCCAAAAAATGGTGCTCGCAACCATTAAATCATAAACCTTCATTTTTTCGAAAAATGGCCCAACATAATCATTTATCGAACACTATAGGCGGGAATCACATGCTGGACTACCACCATCCTTACAGCTCGCGTTGTAGGCAGGAATCACAGGCGGGACTACCACCATCTCTACCGCATGCACCGTAGGCGGGAATCACAAGTGGAACTCTACCACCATCTCTACAATTCCTTTTCACACAAGGGGTACCTATCAGAGCACTATTGGCGGGAATCACAGGTAGGACTCTACCACCGTCCCTACTTACCACCATCCATACAATCCATTTTTCATCTCTCTCAAACTGTTCAATCCAATCATTTCAAACATACCCAAAATCATCTCACATGAAAATCCAGTTTTCATTCACAACACATAAGCATGCATGAAATGACACAATAAATGCTATAATGCCAAACACAAGATAAATGCATGCAAGCATAATTCAATTAGATAAACAACTTATCCTTACATCCAACCGACCCCTATACTCTTCGGAAACAATGTCCGGCACAACCAACTAGACTGCAGAATATTTATTAGTGCAAAAATATATTTAAATCTCAAAAGTTCTTTGAGAAAATACTTACAGTGCTAAAATATAATTTTTAAATAATCAAGGAGGTGTAAGATGTGGTGGCACAACAACGTAATAGTGTGTTTTGGACTATGACCGTGGGTTTCAAAATGCTAAATTTTGAACAGGGACAAACGAAGACTTGGGTTGGCTAGGGAAGAGTTTAGAAGTATTGGTGAGGCTAGTGGTGGTGGTTGTTGGCCGTGGGTGGCAATATGGGTAGCGGTTGGAGGCTAAAATATCCAAATCGAAAAATGAGCTAGAGAAGTTTCAACGGTGGTAGATCGGAGTTGAGGAAGGGTGGGTTAGGTAGCTGAAGGTTCGACGGTGGTGTGGTGAAAAGCTAGTGGCCAACGGTGGCGTGATGGCGGCGCGTAAGGTAAAGGGTGCCGCGGCTTGAAGCTGCGCACGGGGGCTGACTGCGGCGAGGAAGGAGCTGAAAATGGATGGGTGAGGTCGTCGACCAGAGGGGAAGAAAATGGGAGTGGTGGTGTCGCTCACGGACGGCGCTGTGGGCTAACGAAAAACAACAGATTGGGCAGAGGGGAGGGGGGTGTCGCATGGGCTGGAAGGCCAGGGAGAAAAATGAAGAAAAAAGATAAAAGAAAAGAGAAAAGGGAAAAAGAAGAAGTGGAAAAAAGAAAAATGAAGGGAAAGAAATGAGATCTAGCATTTTCATCTTGGGTCTCAAACTGATTCAACGAAAATGATTTCAAAATGAAAATTTAAATAAAACTAATTTAAACACAGTGATTAAGTAAAATAAAATAATAAAATTCAACAATAAACTAATTTAAAATAAAGAACATTTTAAATAATGAAAAATAATTAATAACAATAAAACACATTGAATTAAATTTTTTAGTTAAAAGTCGTAAAATAATACCACGTAAATCATCTAAAATTTAAAACAAGAAAGCTCATATTCCTAAGAAATGCAATAATTACTTAGTCAAAATACACATAAATACGGGATATCACAACATTGTTGAATAAAATGATACTTTGTCTCAACATGCTTGCTTCGATCATGAAACACCGGGTTCTTTGCTAGAGCAATGGCTGACTTATTGTCTATCATGATCTCGGTAGCTTCACTTTGCTCAAAATGGAGTTCCTTCAACAATATCTTTAACCAAATTGCATGACAAGCACAAGTAGTTGCAGCAACATACTTAGCTTCACAGGTTGAAAGAGTGACTATGAGTTGTTTCTTAGAACACCAGGACATTGCATTATTTCCCAAAGAGAAAACACCAGTAGTACTCTTCCTATCATCAATATCTCCAGCGTAATTGCTATCGCAATAGCCCATTAACTTGAACTTATTTGAAGCCGAATAAAAAAATTCCATAATCAAGAGTGCCTTTAAGATAACGAATAATTCTCTTGGCTGCCTTCATGAGTGTCTTAGACGGATTTTCCATGAAGCGACTCACAAGTCCAACTGAAAATAAAATTTTAGGTCTGGTACAAGTCAAATATCTTAAGCTTCCAACAAGACTTCTAAACAATGTTGGCTCAACCTTTTGTAGCCCTTTCTCCTGTTTTGAAAGTTTAACTCTACACTCCATGGGCGTGTGGACAAGATTGCAATCCAACATGTTAAACTTCTTTAGCACTTCTTTTGTATAGGCTTCTTGAGAGATGAAAATCTCATCCTTCATTTGCTTAACTTCAATTCCCAAATAATAGGACATGAGTCCCATATCACTCATCTCAAACTCTTGAACCATAGCCTTATTAAAATCTTCAAACATCATTTGATTGTTTTCTGTGAATATAAGATCATCCACATAGACACAAACAAATAATAGATCTTCCTGTTCTTTTTTTCACATAGAGTGCATATTCGTGAATGCATCTAGTGAATCCCTTCTCTTTAAAATACTTATCAAGACAACTATTCCAAGCTCTTGGAGTTTGCTTTAATCCATATAAGGCCTTTTTTAACATAAGCACCTTGTCTTCATAACTTTCAATAACAAAGCTTAAAGACTGTTCAATATATACCTCTTCCTCAAGATGATCATTCAGGAAAGCGAACTTAACATCCATCTGATGGATCTTCCATTGATTCTGTGCTGCAAGTGATAGTAGTAGTCAGATTGTCTCCAAACAGGCAATAGGAGCTAAAACCTCTTCATAGTCAATGCCTTGTTTTTGCTTGTAGCCATTTGCAGTGAGTCTTGTATTGTATCTTTCTACTTTACCCTTGGAATTCTTCTTGACTTTATACACCCAGTTGACTCCAATCGCTTGTTTGCCACTTGGAAGTGAAGCAAGCTCCCAAGTGTTGTTCTTCTCAATGGCTTGACTTTCCTCCTTTATGGCTTGTATCCATTTCTTATCTTTCATAGCTTCTTCAAAACTCAAAGGCTCATCGCTAGAGTAAAGCATAATAAATTCTCATCTTCTGGCCTTTCAATGTCTTCATAGAGATCCATGAGGCTTTGATATATACGAGGGCCTTCACTTGAGCTAAATGAAAGAGAAGATGATGATGATGCTATAGAGGATGATGTTGGGGTTGTTGGAGGCTCAATTTTGCCTTGGGCTCCTTATATTGGAGTTTCTTCTTCATCAAAATAGGGGAGAAAATCATACATAGTTTCATTATGTGTACTTCAATCCCATGTTACATCTTCTTCAAATTCAACATCTCTACTAATCATTTTTTGTTTTTATAACCGTGGGTATCCGGGCCAGTTTGCATGCACCTTGATTAATCCTATGAAGCCTTGAAGTTAATGACTAGGTAAACCTTCAGTGGCCCTAAGAGGAGTTAAACTGGTGACCGTTGAGGAGCAAACATCTCTACTAATCATGACTTTGTTGTTGCTTGGATTGAGGAACTTGTAGCCTTTTGAGTTCTCATTGTAGCCGATAAACACAAACTTCTTACTCCTATCATCAAGCTTTGATCTTTCTTGGTCTAGAACTTGAACATAGGCAATAGACCCAAAGACTCGAAAGTGTGACACATTTGGTTTCCATCCACTCTATGCTTCAAACTTTTGGTAGGTGAACGGTTAGAGAGATAAACTGCACATGCAACCGCTTCAGCCCAAAACTCTTTTGGCATTGACTTTGTAATGCCCCAGTCTCAGAGGTCTGGAGAGTTAGCTTCTGTTTCCTAAAATAATCTCCAATAACACATTTATAAATAACCCATAGACTCCATAAAATATTAACTTATTTGTTCAATACAAATATCCATGTTTCTTCATATGGACACAAAAGAACTACCTCGATAGAATTAATTAAAATCTCCACAAAGGCTGGAAAATATTCATGACTCAAAATACCTAAACAACATAAAATAATAACGCTACTAAATAAGACTCAAAATAATAACCTTTCTATAATCTCAGTACTTATTCTGTACACGTAGCAATCTTGTACCTGCTTTATATTCTCGATCCTCAGTCTAAGCATTCACTTCATTCGAAAAATGTTGTAGAGATAAGGTGTGAGTTATCAACAACTCAGTAAGTAGAAAACATATATTAGTATGTAAATATGAGCATTTATATAGTTCAAAATACTAAACAAAATATTTTTATTTTCAGAATGCAAAATCAGAGCATGTTATAAAAAATATTAGAGCGAAAGTTCAAAAATATTCTTATTCAAAATTCTTTTGGCACGGCATTATTGAAACATCATATCAGAACAAAAATCCATATTTAACCCCCGGAGTAGGATTGTGCAAATCTCGACGGCCAATCGAGGAGAAACAGAATGTGAATCTTCCCCTTATTATTCTCGGAGCCTCGAGTGTGCACATAAAAAAGATCACGTAGAAAGCCACTTTGTTTTCAAAGTGGGTGAATCAGAAATAGAAAAGTTGGTACCAACTCGAATAGAGGCCACAATTTTACACCCGTGGTAAGGTAAGAAAGGAACAGAAACAGAATGTCATGCTAGAGGTTTCAGAAGTCACATCATATCATATCAAAGTACGAAATATTTTTAGAATAAAACATAATCATATCACAAAAATATAATTTGTGGACAAATTTCATGTTCGCTCTTTTTTGCACTGTTCATAAACAAACTGCTAAAATAACTTATGTCTACACCAGTCAAGACAAAAACTACTTTATTCTTATACAAAGTTTCATGAGTAATTCAGAACAAATAACTGAGGCTGTTTTAAAAAAATTTTCATAACAAAACGTGCATATTTTTTCAAAATCGACCTTAATTTATTTTATTTTATGCAAAGTTTAGTATAGGAATCTTGCTTACCTGGACTTTTTAATTTCTCAGAATTTCCTTACAACTGTGCCAAACGAAAATTAATCGTCACCTATAAGATAGACACCTAACTTTTGTAAGTTTTCAATCAAATGCGTATTTTGATCCTTAAAACTTGAAATGCTAAAATAGCATATTTTCCTAAATGTTTAAAATTCTCTTAACCCTAAAATATCATTACTTCTCAAATTCATCAATATTCATTTAGTTCTTCCGACTAAGGCAATGAACTCTAGATTACTTACTTCTGAAATCTAATTATGAAAATTTAATACTAGATAAAATAATTTAAGCCTTTAAATATTTACTATTAAACAACTTTTTGGATGAATTTAAATTGAGATAGAGCCCACTTAAAATAAAATAATAATTTTTTTTGTAGTCCAACTGAGGCACGCCGTAAAAAAATAGGCGCGGGCTTGTTTGTTTTCAAGACTAAAATCTAAAACTTTGAAAACCTCTCATCTCATCATTACAATTTTTCCAAATCCTTATACAAAATAAAATAAGCAATTCAATTTTTTCAAATTTTAAAATAAATATAATATTAAAAAAATATATTCTAATAATATTTTATTTAATTTTTTAACTTTAATCATAACTCATCTCACCTCATCTCTAAAAACAAACGAGGTGCTAAAACTTCCCATTCAAAATACACTTGCCTAGGCTTGTGACTTAAAAGGGGCATAATTGTTATTAAATCTAAAAAATTTACTCTACTTTGCGTACACGCTTTACCGGAAAACTTAAACAAATTTCCTTTTACTCAAAAACAACCCAGCTATTCATTGTGGGTAGAGGCGGCAGAGACTTACCGAGAGAAGCACGAGCGGCGACAGTTGGATGGGCGCGGTCGACGGTGGTGAACTCGGCAGCTGGGCACTGGGAGAGAGAGAGAGAGAGAGAGATGAGCGAGAGGGAGCACATCATGTGGGAGAGAGCGCTCACCGACAGCGGGGAGGCGTGCGACGGTCTGGGGTGTTGGGCGTCGACCAGGGCAGCGTCCGCAGGTGGAGGCTTGTCGTCCGGCGTCTTCTGTCAACAGTGGCGTCGTGGCCTCAACAGTGGCTGAACCACCGTGGGCGGTGGGTTGGTTGAGTCAAACCTGCTCTGTTTTGGGGAGAAAAAACAAGGGTCTTCGGTTCTCTACGTAGATGGCTGCCAGAGGTTTCGCATGGGTTGGGAAGTGGGGCTATCACACGGTGGCTGAGCAGGGGGCGCTACGCTGGCGGTGCACAGATGTAGCGACGCTACAGGAAGATAGAGGGCTGGGCTGTGGGAGTCTCGTGCGATGGACGTACACTGGTTGGGTGGCTTCCTAAACAAGGGGACTGGCCTACGGTGGCTTTTGGAGGTGCTACGAATGTGCATGGAGGAATTGGTTCGGTGGTGGGTGGCAGTCACAGAGAAAGAGACATGCAGAGAGTAGGAGCCGTGGTGGAGACGTGCGACTGTGAAGGTTACTTTCAGTGGTTTTTTGCGGGTCGTGTTGCTGCTGAAAATCCTAGGGGAAGGAGCCGTGCATGATGGGTATCTATATATATATATATATATATATATATATATATAATATAGCTATGCTGAAACCCTAGCAATATAAAGAAGGTAGAATTTTTGTTGTGGTGATCTAGGAGCTGTCGAGGGACGACGAATTCCATGTGTCTCACTAATGGCCTTGAATTTGTTGGAAGTGAACTCTCCGACTCTATCGGTTCTTAGAGATTTGATCTCGTAACCACATTCTTTTTCAACACGAGCTTTGAACTTTTTGAATGCCTCAAAATCCTCACTCTTTTGCTTCAAGAAATAAATCCATGTTTTTCATGAGTAGTCATCAAGAAAAAGTAAAAAATAAGAGCTTTTACCACTAGATGAGGGCTTGATTGGGCCACAAACATATGCATGAATAAGTTGAAGTGGCTCTTGAATTGGATTGCTTGGGAAAACTCTTTCTTGAAAACTTGCCTAGTAAGCAAGCTTCACATAATTGATTGGGGTGTTCAATTGTTGGAATACCTTTCACCATCTTCTTTGCTCCCAAATCTCTAAGCCCCCCAAAATTTAGATGCCCATATCCCATGGGCCAAATTCATGATGGATCTTTAACACAAGTCTTTAAACACATGGCTCCGATGGTCTTCATATCCAACAAGAACATGCGATTTCTTGTCATAGAAGCCTTAGCAATAAGATTCCATTCTTTATCTCTAAGTCAAAGAAAGCGATCTTCCATGTTTATTTTGCAACCATTCTCGTTGTCCGATACTCAAAATATTATATTTCATCTTAGGAATGTATAAACATTAGGAAGAATCTTATGGCTCTCGTTTTTTACCTCAAACAAAATTGTGCCTTTGCCTTTAATCTCCACCTTTGATTCATCACCAAAGCTCACATGGCCCATCACTTTGGTGTCAAGTTCCACGAATTTGCTTCTATCGCCCATCATGTGGTTGCTAGCTCCATTATCTAGGTACCACGTACTCTTTTCACCATTGGGTTCTTCCTTAAGCGTAAGGAATAATGCGGGCTCCTCTACATCTTCCTTGTGCAAAATGAGCTTTGTCTCTTCTACTTTCTTGGTTTGACACTCCCAAGAATAATGCCCATATTTTTTACAAGAATAACATTCAATTTGACTTTTGTCATTCTGTACCTCATTGCATCTTTCATGATTGCCTCTTCCTCTTCCATGACCTCTTGAAGAATTTTGATTTCTTCCCTCTTGAGAAGAATTTTTCTCAGCTTTTCCTCTTCCACGACCACGGCCTCGACCTCTTCCGCATCCTTGGCCTCTTCTACCGTTTTCATAATTTCATAAGCTTCTCCTTTAGCTTTCAATGAAAGCTTTGCTTACAAGGCTTGCTCCACTTGCTCTTGCTTGCCTCGGTTCATTCTTTCTTCATAAGCCCCATAAGGATCCATTTAATTCGTCGATGGACATGACTTCCAAATATTTAAATTCTTCAATGGCTACCACTACATGGTCGAATTTGAAGTTGAGAGAGCGAAGAATCTTCTCAACAATACGAACATCTTTTAATTTTTCTCCTAGCCTCTTCAGTTGATTCACCACTGCCAAGACTCTTGTGAAGTAATCTGAAATGGATTTACTCTCTTTCATCGAAAGAGATTCAAACTTAGCCTTTAGAGTTTGAAGACGCACTTTCTTCAGTTTTTCAACTCCCATGATGGAATTTCAAAGAGTATCCCATGCTTGCTTGGAGTTTGTTTCATTGGCAACCTTCTCAAACATGTCATCATCTAAGCCTTGATGAATAACGGTGAGCGCACATTGATCTTTCTTCCACTCTTTCTCCAAGGCTTTACTCTCTTTCTTCAAGGCTTCATTCTAGGCTTGATTCAAAGACTCCTCATTTTGAGGTTCAACAAAACCTTTCTCAACAATCTCCCATAATCCTTGGGAACCAAGGATAGCCTTCATTCGAATTGCCCAATTTTCATAATTGAGCTTGGTGAGTTGTGGGTATTGGAAAGAAAGAGTAGCTCCTTTAGAAGACATTCTCTCTTGAACCAATGCTCTGATACCACTTTGTTAGAAACAATATGGGGACAAAATACACAAAGAAAGAGGAAAATGTAAGAGGAATGCACACTCAATTCTATTCACAGAATCATAGCTCGAGTACATGGCTATAAAAATTCAAAAGAAAATTCTAGAGTCTAAATTAATGACATCTAATGCTATTCAAGTGCTCTGCACGTTTTACATAAACACATGCTAATAAAATACACTTTTCGATTTTCCCGATTTCTTAATTGGCCACAAATTTCCCAATAAAAATCCAATCGATAAGGTAAATTTGGATAACTGTAGTCCCTTCAAATTCCGATCGAACGTAACCCTTCAGTTTCAGCAATAAAGTCAAGTTTAATTTTCAGTAGTAATGAATTTTGGGGTCTAAACTCCTTTTTAAAAAAAAAACATTAATAAAAATAAATAGATAATATTATGGTAAGAAGAACCCAATCAACCAAGAATCTTTAAGCGTCTCTTTGGCCAGAATTTATCCAATTAATTTGAATTAAATACACTAACTATAGGCCTCATAGTGCCCATCAGTACCTTATCTTTTAATGTAGATAACAACAAACGTTATCAATCTTATAGCAACCAGTTTGATTAATTGTTGGATAGGAGCTGTTGTCTTCAATTAGGTGCTGATCCTCCCCTCTTGCACTGTCCATTTATGTATTGGTCAAGGTATGCTGTCTATAAGCCTTGTTTTTGGTTTCCAACCTCAACCGACACATATAGCATTGTAGTTTGTAAATTGACTTGCATTTTAATTAAACAAGAAGCATTGCATATGAGAAACTGTATCTGGTTCAAGTCAGATTCACCTGCTCCATTATTTCAGTCCTTTTTAAATTTCTTCAATCCTGACTTGAAGTTTGCACCTTTAGAAAGATGTTGCAAAGCTAAGTGCTTTAGGGAAAAGCAGCACTGAGGACTCGGTTCTATTACCCCACCCATTACTTATCCTTGCAGAAGATTGTTTTTTATGACTTTTTTTCCTCCTTTTTTTTTTGTGATTTTCAGACGTTATCAGCGGCCGACCTACGAGATCCTGAGATTTCTGCTCTCATAGCTGCTAAAATGAGAGAGTTCCACAATCTTTCTATGCCTGGTCCAAAGAATTTACTCATTTGGGACAGAATGAGGTATTGATATCTATTATCAGAAGTTAAAGAATACTTCAAACTAGTTAAGAGTTCCCTCTCAAATATGAAGATATCTAATACCCTATCTGTTCCTTCCTCAGAAACTGGCTTTGTGTGGCCAAAAGTTTGTGTTCCTCCCATGACACACNGTCCTCAGAAACTGGCTTTCTGTGGCCAAAAGTTTGTGTTCCTCCCATGACACACAGGACTTTTGCTTGGATACTCTTGGGATGGAAATTAGTATGCTAGAGAAAGAGTTGTCACAGGATTATCAAGAGGTTGGATTTTGTCACAATGACCTGCACCATTGTAATATAATGATGGACGAAGAGACAAGATCACTCACTCTCATTGTAAGTTTCCTATGGACTCTGCATTATGCCTTTCAGTTCTCAGCTATTGTTGCACTTTCTCCCCATTTAATAAACACAAGACTACTTCTTTCCTGTATAGGATTATTCTTATACCTTTTATCTATAAAGTAAGACCTGTATTAACCTTTAGATCGGTGGAGTTTAACAAGTACGAGGTTTTCTTGGATTTTGAAAGAAAAAATGAACTGGGAGATAAGCATATTTGATTACCATACTGTTTGATTATCACAATTGTACCGCCCATAAATTTCAATGCCTTGAAAATGAGCTTTCTGGATTGCAAGCAAGTTGTCCACATCTCTAGCCTGGCACTTCATCCATGGTTATGTGCATACATGTTTTGAGCAATGCAGCGCGGGCTTCATTGACGACTATATTTTAACAAGTAGATTTATATTCCTGGTATTATTTTGCTCATTTTTGCAGGATTATGAGTATGCAAGTTACAACCCTATTGCTTATGACATAGCAAATCATTTCTGTGAAATGGCAGCGAATTACCATTCTCAGACACCTCATGTTTTAGACTACAGTAAATATCCAGGTAAGTGTTGATATACAGAACATATATAAATTCATTCCTGCGTATCTCACTGCCTCCAAAATTACCTTTTCCTTACTTAAACATCTAAGTTGTTCCTTATACATCATTCATTTGGTATCAGATCTGGAGGAGCGCCAAAGATTTGTCCGCATATATCTGAGTTCTGCAGGTTAGTCCATTGGTGTCCCATTCAATCAAGTGATTAGTATGGCAAACAAGGATCTGGGATCTGGGATTTGTGTTTTCTTTTTAGCCCTTTAATCCTCCTAGTGCATTGGTTGGGATGAGTTCCACATTATCTTTGGTATTGGTGCAGGTAGAGCACCTATAGCTGTTTGAAACTCTTTATAGATCAAGGATTCATGTGCAGTTGATTTCTGCGAATGACAGGTGTATGGACTCCTAATCCAGCGATCAGTTTTGCTTGGGTTTCTGCATTATTTAACTTACAACGTAACTGAGAGTCCATCTCCTTACTGACATGAATTTCTGTGGATAACTAATTTTGGTTTTGAAAGTAAATGCCAATTTGGTCTGTGCTCAGGTCATATGCCTGTGGAAGCTTGAACATAAAATGCTTGGCCACCAGTCTCAAGTGGATCTGGTGTTGGTAGTCTAGTCTTTTTAACATTGGTCCGCCATCACTGACCGGATGCAATGCTATGTAAAACAGATCAGGGTTTGTTATCTGTTTTAAGCTGTATGTTCTTATTTTTATTTTTAGTTTGTAAAGAGTGAGACTTTTTAGAAACCATTCTCCTAACTAAAGTAGATTATCCGGACAACATTTTTCCACATAAACTGCTCATCTCCTTCGTTGGTATACAGGCAACCAACCCAGTGACGCAAAAGTGGAGCAGTTTGTCCAGGATGTGGAGAAATACACTCTTGCAAATCATCTCTTTTGGGGCTTATGGGGAATTATATCAGTAGGCATTCATGTCTTGTTTTCCTATTATTCATAAACACGAGGGATTGAAAGTGCAAGATTAACCTTCTGCATGTCTGCAGGCTCACATGAACAAGAATAATTTCGATTGCAAGGAGAATGCAAGGCAGAGATTTGGTCAGTACTGGCTGAGGAAACCAGCATTGTTGGGTTCTTCAGGCAATCAGGAGGACACTTAGAACGGTTCTGTAGCAAATACTACATGAAGTGCATGACAATCTTACTGAAACTCATCTGAAATATCTTGTTTTTTCTGGAGTTGTTTTTCCCAAAGGTGGTGTTGTATCCACTTGTAAAACTAGTGTTAGGAAATGCACAGTAATAAAATGATACAAAGAAATAAAATTTCAAACGAAACCAGTTTGGACCGAGGCACGGAAATCTCGCTCTCTTTATTGAGATTCTAGCTCTTTGCAATATGTAAAGTTTTAATTGAACTAGAGTAGCAAAATTTCTCTTGACTTGTCTCCTTCAAAATACAATAATCTAACTGATCGCCGTATGCTCGAATCAACTTTACATAAGTTATTGAGTCTAAAGCTCCTATAAAATAGTACATTTCATTTGTCTGAAAAATTTAATATCAAAGAAGTATCTTATTTTTCTTACAATTCGTACAAAGCTGAAATAATGGCTTCAAGCCTTTTGCATTTATTTTTTCTCCACTTCGTACATACCCCACTGCTACTTAAAGACTTCTTCTCTCCAAAAACAATAGGTTGGCTTTTTTACGGAACCTATCACCAGATTGTTGCATGCCATATTATGCTCCTAGATTTTAGAAACTAAAAAGATGCAAACGGCTAGTTTTATCTTTTCATCTGTTAAAACCAATTTGACCATTTCAACATGTGCACTTTGAAGCTGCCGTTTAAAACATCCTAACAACCTGATTCTTAAGAAAACAGAGAAATAATGTAAAATACGGATAACAAAAAGAGACGGTGAAAGACGAAGACATTTTACAGATTGATAACTAACACTATCTTAAAATATACCAACAAATAGTACCCCTGCTAATAGTGTATTTCTACTCCAACATTCTTCCCTTCTCGTCATTCATTGAGAGGGACAACAAGGAGTCAAGGGCCTTAAAGCAAACTACCGGTAGAATTTGGAAACATTGGAGTTTGAGAGGATTTTATGTACCCATAAAAAAAGTTAGAGAGAATATCAATGTCTAAAAAAGTTCAATCTATTCAGAATTAATATCAATGTCTAAGAGCATCGATAATGACCTAGTCAAATGTCAATGCAAGTCTAAATTTTAACTATATGTGAGAAAGAATCTTCACATTGGACTAGTCAAAGGTCTAAAGCTCAACATTTGAGCTACACTGATACTGATTTCTCCAATGTAGAAAACAAAGATTACAAAAAACCAATATCAAATTTGCCGACTCCTCTCTCTCTCTAGAAAAACCCTATTCTTTCTCTCTAAACTCTCCTAAACTCCAGATCTAATGAGAGGGGGTGGGAGCTTCGGCTCCGCCCCCCTCCCCTTTGTCCTTTTTATTTTCGTATAATACTTTTTGTGTTTTTCAGGCCAAAAAAGGGAGGATCGCCGTTCGAGTCCCTCTAGCTGTCGCCCTTCTACACGCGCCCCACCGGCATGATGCCTAGCTGCCGATCTTCAATATCACCAAATCCAGCATCTATCGAAGTGGACCGTAGCCCGCACATGCGGGATGAAGTTCTGGATCTCGTCGGCGCGTGGCTAAGGAGCCCTTTGCCGATGCCACACTTGATTTCTATGGAACCTCCGACTCCGAGACTTCCAAGTTTGACCGTCGGCTTTCCTCTCAGTGAGAATAGTGTCCTGCACGCGCCACTGCTGACCCTTTGTGCACTGTTCATCCATTTTTGTTTTTGGCTTTCTTTGTTTCAGTGTTGTTTCCATTTCAGTGTTTTGTAGTTTGTTTTGCTTTTCTGTTTTGTTGACCTGAGTGAGGTGTTGAGCCTTTGGATTGGACGTAATCTGGGGCAAGAGCTGTTCGAGAGTGGTGGGCGATGCTACGTCCTGTGGCCGTATGGCCGGGCTATTGTGGTCCGTGCATTAACTGGATGCTCGTTCAGTCAGAGCTCGAGATGCCGATGCTTGCAGTGGGCTCGTTGTCCGGGGTCTAACTAGTGCTTGTGGTCCTGCAATTGTTAATGTGTTTTGTTGTAGTTTTTTTGTTATTTTAGTTATTAATTTAATAGAAATAGGCTATTGAATTTGATGTCCATAGCAGTGTCACATACTCATCCTCCTTGGGAGGATATAGGGGGCTTTTAAGTTCTGTTTTACAGAATGCTTTCTCTGTTATGAGAATTTGTTTAGAAGTTAAGACAATGTCCGCTACAAATGCATTTGTGTGTGGGGAAACCTCAGAGCTGATGCGTAGTTTGGTTTATAGTATGGATTTTTCATGTACTGATAAGTCATTATTGTAATTTTGGATCATTAATGAAATGAGTCTATTTCTATAAATAAATAAAAAAATATATATATATTTGAGCTACAGTAAATCTTGGATCATTTCCAAACTTGGCAAGTTACTATTCACACTGGAAAGGTATATTTTATTATTTCATCTACCTCAAGCTCTCTATTTCTCTTGTTCTTTTCTCTTTCTTCATCCCCGAAGTTTCTCATTTCCCCCGTTTTTCCTTTCTTCTCCCGAAAGCTCCCAGCACAAATACCTTCGTCTTCTTCAACCCGCAAGCACCCTTCTCTCCGTGGATCGTCCACGTTGCCATCGTCTTCTAGCCCAAACGATCTTATCTCCACAGCCTTGCTGATGAATCGTCTTCTCTCCACAACCTTCTCTTATCTCTCTATGTTTCGTTGCTTTCCCTTTAAATCCTCCCTCTCATTCTCTTCCCTCTACACCAAACCGATCTTCATCTCTCTCGTTCTCTTCATTTTCACCAAATCGAGACTCGCTCTCTCTCATTCTCTCCATCCACTGAAAACCTAACACTATGCTAAAACCTACACTGTGACCACTCCTCACGGCTCATCTCAAATCCATGGGTACTCTCTCTCTAACTCGAATTAAGTTCTATTTTTTCACTACAACAGAAGAGACCTTTTGCAGCGTTTTCATCCATTGGAATTAGTACTTTAACTCGAATCCGGTTTGAAGATATTCCCTATAATTTTAGGGAAATAACAACTAGATCTTCACAAAAGTGTCAAATCGGTGGACAAGTGGGTGAAAAAAATAAATAAAGTTCTTTAACCGAGAGCCTGAGACAGAAATATAATAAGCAAGAAACTTTTGGCTGACACGAAATCAGAGCCAGAGAGAAGATGATTTGAAGATGATTTGGGGTCCCTCAAACTGTCCATTCTGACATCACGTCTCGTTTGTTTTACGTTAAAATGAAAAGGAATTAAGTTTAAAATTAAAAGTTCGATAAAATATTAAAATATATTTTTTTATTTTAAATTAAAAAATTAAATTAATTATTTATATTTTATATAAAAATTTAAAAAATTTATAATAATGAGATAGGATAATTATAAAATAATTATAAAAAGGATCTCGATTCCAGCACTTCATCGAGGAAGTTTATTAACTAAGCTAAAGGGAATCTATCCAGTTAACTGTTAAGATGAAATTGATGCAGCATAAAAACGGCTGCTTTTTCAACTTTTAAGATGTACTTGCGGCACAGTTAAAAAAAAGAAAAAAAAAAAAAAAAGAGAAGAAGATGTACTTGCGGCTTAACAAGGAGATCAAAGGCTTCCCAACACTGTTCACTTAAATGGCTAGAAAGAATTTTTTGTATTGATGGGATTGATTCATTTTGTGGCGGTGCAGCTGTACCCAAGCACAGACATGGAGTCTTGGAACATAAGATATACTCCATGATAGAATTTCAAAAGAATATGAAATTGGGAGGTAAACAGGACACAAATCTGAATATAAGACCTACTGGGCATCAGCTGATAGCTAATCCGAATATCCCATGAAACTAGGCATCAGCTGTGTTCTACAATATACAGTTTCTAACCAACTAGAGAAAGCATTCTGCTTGATAGCTGTTCTCTCCAATACACACTATTTAGTATTTACCCTACTCCCCTTGTGTGATCCTGCCTTTAGAATTAGTATGCTCTGTAAGACCTATTGGAAAAAAAACCCTATAGGTAAGACCATTACATGCTCACAGCAACTGCAATATACAACATCAAAGACAAATTTAGAAAGAAGTCGTGAGAAATATAGTAATTGTATTGAGAATTCCATAAGTTGCAGGAGCTCTCACCCAAAACCACTCCTGGGTTGTGAAATTGTTGTGAAATTCAGCCTTAACGATCCCTATCAGGTATGTCCTGCATCAAAAAGAAAAGTTTGCATTCCAAGAAAAATATGTCAAGTACAATAATAGCAAAGCAAATATAGAATGGCAAAGTACACCCTGGCAACTCAAAAGGAAAAGCCAATCAGACCCATATTTGCCATAACATCTTCACTTTCAGTCTCTGCATCAGTTAATGTAAGTGCCTTCTGTAGTTTCCTATGAGAAAACACCTCAACCTCAGCCATATAAGTGGCTGTCACAGGTCGGTGATCTGAAAGTTTGAGCTCAGTCCTCCTGTAACTCAGTAGCCTCATCCCCTTACCATATGAAAGAATACGATCACACCTGGAACAAGAATGCAGGCTACTGTAACTTTTAAATAACCAGCACTAAGAATTAGCTGAAACATATAAGCATGACATTAGCAGGTGCAGTGATCAGACAGTTGGACTAGGCAAGTAAAGCTTACCATGCTGGTGTACGCCTCCCAGACTTTGGATCCTCTCCATAGTAATTCTCTGAATTGATCTCATATTTATATGTCGGTGGAAAATTTAAAGTGCCCTCAGACCATCCATCAAATGCACGATCCTTTTTAAGCTCTCGTACAAGCTGACAGAATAAGATGGACAAATTGGCACCCTATAACTTGACTACTTTTCTCCAATACTATATGTAATAAAATGAGAACATTGCCTTGTCTTTGAAATGGAAGAAAACAATGCACATCTCAATATCATAGACAAGCATTTAATGTCATGTTATGTTGCTCTGTCCAGAAGCAACAGTACTATAAGATAAAAGACTACTCTATGAAAGAGATGGAAATCAGTCATATGGACTTGGTGATACATGATATGCTATAAGGTTCAACATGACATCATATTCTTTGAATATTCGAACTAGGGTCAGCATTTTTATATGTGAAATCACCACTTGTCTCAAAAGTTTAAGTTGATAGAAAGAGGTAGATTTTATTATTTTATATCTTAAGACTCCCCCTCACTTGTGAGCCAGACTTTCTCTCAATGAGTATGCTTAACAAGTGAAATATTTCATTAAATAAGGTAAAGTGTAGAGTCAAGGTTTGAACTCAGAACTTCTGCTCTCATACCATGTGAAATCACTACTTATCTCAAAAAGTGTTAAACTAATAGGAAGAAGTAGATTTTATTATTTTATATCTTAACACTACCCATTCTGTCTTTTATTTTCATTTTCCCCAAGGTGGTAAAGAGTAACAAGTGGAATGTTCTGAACTAGACCTGGTCTGAAAATTGACTACATACCTGGTCTTTCTCAACCAGCTTGGACCACTCCTTTTTGGAGATAAATTCTCGTGTTTTCTCGTAAGACAAGTTTAAACGGTAATTGAGATCCCCCAACCAAATTATTCTTCTGCATAAAAATAAAAAATTATCACTAAATTAACTCCTTTCGCACAAGGAAGAAATGGCGCGCTCCTGAAACATACAACCAAAATGGTAATGAAAATTGGCTGAAAATTTATTTAAGAGTTTACGCCGATTATTTTAAATATGGCTTCATGGAAATACCTGTATTTCGATCATTATTCAACAGAAATGATGATACAACCAAATAAACCGAAAAGAAAAGAAAAGAAAATCCATCCTTTCAGGACATAAGGGGGAGAGAAAAAGGTTCAGATTTTTGCAAAAGCATGTGATGTACTCACTCATGATCATTGATAGTCCTGGGAAGTCGAATATCAGAAAGCGAATGAAAATTTGTTCTCCGATGTATTTCACGCACATCAGCATTTCTTTTTAGTTCATCTCCCTCTTTTTCACCTGATGTCAGGTGAGTACATATAAAACAAAAAAGGGTCTGATGTATGGACATGCTGACAGATATTGATCCCTGAAAGATTGAAGAACTGTCTTGAAATCTGAGTGACTACTCTATATAGAATAAGTGAAGTGATAGATGCATTTGAAAATTGAAGACAAAATAAAAAGTTACTACGTTTATGCTGGATATCAAACCATGAAATGTAGGAAGGAAGGACCTAGAATCTCATTGTCTTAGTCCCGTTTGGATGTTTAATTGAGTTCAAATGAGTTGAGTTATTTATGAATAGTAGTGAGTTGAGATGGTAAAATGAGTTTTGTAGGACCTACCTAAAATGAGTTTAGATGTGTTTAGATATTAAGATGAGTTTAGATGTATTTATGGAAAGTTAAAAAAAATTGTAGGTTCCACGTGTAAATATATTTTGAGTTAAGATGAGTTCAGTAATTTGATAATTGAGTGTTTAGATATTAGATTAGCTTAAAATTAGACTGAACTGAGTTAATATCAATTCAATCGAAGTTCCAAACGGGGCTTAAATGTGAAATAATGTAAGAAAAAGAACCAAACCTTGTTTCCAATGTAGCCCATGACACCGACACCAACAGTAGACACCTTCAAGTTCTGAATATGTCTACGCAAGCTCCGACGGACCCATATTGTGAGGAAAATCCCAACCATCTGCTTACTTACTATCCTCACATATGATGATCTTCGTTTCCTCTTCAAGAGAGATTCGAGGTCAATTTCTGCCAGCAATGCTATCTGTGAAGCCACTTCATTTGTTGTTGACTTGAAAGAACTATATGTCTTGAAAGACTGGGATGCTCTAAAAGATCTAATCGATCTAAACGAGTTTGGTCTCTCTAATACACATTGAGATAGCAAGTTTAATGGAGGCTCTGGCCAACTCAAACCAATTCTTTCACATCCACTAAGCATTCTGGTTAATTTCCCATTATTTTGGGAAACTGATGTTTCCACATGATCTTCTGATTCATGTTCTGCCCGAAAACAATTTAATCTATCCAATCTCTTTGGAGAAGAAAATTGCCTCTGTAACTCTTCTCCTGGCAAGCCTAATTTGACACTTCCAGGACAGTCTGAAACTCCAAAACTCACACATTTCTTTTGCTCCGTGATTGGTCTATCCTTACCTCCATCAAAATCATTGGGTTCTTCATCCAATGGATGAACTTCCTCACCTACATCACTATCACTTTCAAGCAACATCTCCTCTTCTATATCTGGGAAATCATCAGATGGCTTAAATCTTGATGGAGATGGGGGATCACTAAAAGATTTTATGGTGGTTGCCTTAGGACGAACTCGATTCAGTGTTTCGCGGATAATGTTTTCCCATCTTGGAACTGGACGATTATCTTCAGCACCAAAGATATTCCCAGCATTTAATGGCACAATCTCCTGAAGACTGTAAACATAAAGCATAAGTCATGCTTCTGAGAAGGACTCAACTGGATATAAGCAAATAGATTAAGAGCATAGAGAGTGGTACAGAACAAATTCATTTAAAACAGAGAGAGAGAGAGAGAGAGAGATACAGAACATATTCCCAGAAGATTAGTGAAACAAAAAGCAAATATGAAAGCACCAAATTTCTCTTAACAAGTAATTTTTCATGTACCATATACAGGAAAAATGTAAAAAAGTAATGAAAATACTCACCCCATCACATACATATCAGCTGGCTCGTTGACATGTAGCCAATCATCAATATCTAGGTCCTCAGGTGGAAGCTTCCCTCCAACATTCCAGGTCACGACACATATTCTAAGACAAAAACAGGAACCGAATTAATAGGTGGCTTACTCAATTTGGTACAATCGCTTTTTGCACTTTCCAGAATGAGTGCTGCAAGTTTTCACTCTTGATTAGGCGCACCATACCTGAGTTCCTCGGTATCTATATACTGTGCTCTAAAAGTCTCCGAGTTTCTTCTTCTTAACCTTGGAAGAGCATCTGAAGGTTAAAAGAAAAAGGTTATAAGTTTACAAAGTAACAAAAGCAATTTATCCTAAGACTAAAAAGAATAAGAAAAGAAGACAGAAAAGGATATATCATAAGTACTGGAATACACAGAATATGAGATTTGAGACTAATTAAGCAGCATTACCATAAGTCTATACAGTGAGCCACTAACCAAAGTGGACACAGAAGAAGAAAAAAAAGTGTAGCTCTGGATCAGAAGAAATTTTATAGTTTTCTTTGTATCTAATGGAACTTTGAAATTTGTAGCATAAAATGGAGTCTTTTGCCAGAGGAAGAGGACCGCAACGTTTAAGAGGCCTTCTCGCATGGACAAAATTAGCATTCCTTATCTGCGGATCTCTTAATGTCGTTCCTGGTAGGTTATTCGTGCTCCTTTTTGTTTTGATAATCTCACTTGCTTGTGTCCTTTTAGCAGGTTCTTATATTGCTTTTGTCACTTGCTTTGCCTAGCTTCTAGTTTTCTTGTACTTGTTTAAGGATTTTGGAGGCCTGGCTTTTGGGTTTTTATACGTATTTGTATCCCTCAGGCACAAATGAGAGCTATCAATAAACTATCAATAAACTAAGAGTACCCTTCTCTTCTTAAAAAAACAAAAAAAAAAAAAAAAAAAAAAAAAAGGACCACAACGTCCAAAAACAAGAATCATCCAGGAAAGTTCCTTCATAGTTTGAAGTATTCTCCAACTTGTTAAATGGGAAAAAGCCAATGCGTTATCTGTCTTCTTATTCATATTCACTGGAAGAAACCAATGCCAACACAAGACGCAAACGAATTATTAATTAAAACAAGCAATCTCTCTTAAACTTCTTTTACCCAGTTTTATGAAGAAATTCTTGTAGCTAGGAAGATCCATATTCAAGTTCCATGCACAATTCTGAAATTCTAACATTAACATACAATTCTTCGCAATTAAACACAAGATTAATGGTGTTTATTCAAGAATTAAATGTCTTCAAGTGCAGCCACAAAGCGGTACAGCTTCCTCCATCACCAAAACAAGAATTGCTACACTCTCAAGAAAAAGCTACCGAAAATCTAAAGAAGTGACGTTGCTGTGCTATAACATACAAAATCCAAACTGCAAGGGAAAAATTACCTTCAGGATCAACCTGAGGATCATCCCCTTCGTTGCCGCTCAATCGAGATTCTCTTCCCTGTTGACGAAATCCTGCAAACACATTTATAGTCCGAATCAAAAGCCGTCAAAGGGACTACTCAAGGGGGAAAAGCAAAGGATAATACTATCACGTTCTACCAAAACATCCGGTTAAACTGAAAAAACTATGAAGTTTATCTCTGCATAAAGACTCACTTCAAAGGGTCCTCAAAATCCATCTACACCATGAAATACACTAAAACATCAAAAACCAAATTTCCCAGAATTTCACTCAAAACTAATGAGCAATCAGGTCCAAACTTCCAATGTCCCACACAGGCCCACTTCCCGGTCATAACTCAGAAACAGTCAAAGCCTCAACCTCGGACTGTCTTCAACTACTAGCACCACCACTACTGTATCCGAATAAACCAACCAAATTCCAATACAACAAGAAATAAACAAAAACTAGACTTTGAAAGAATAGGTAGAAGATTAAAAAAGCGTGGCTTGTGACCTTCACCCTCGGAATCCGAGCCGGAATCGATGTCACAGTCGTCCTCATCAGCGCTGAAATCGGAGTCCTTGGTGCTAATCATGTTGAGCCATTTGCGCATCACCACTCTGGGCCAGAAGAGCTGTAGGAACCACCATAACCCAAACAACAAATTTCAGCTCTACTACTTCTCTGCAAGTTTTCCATTAGTCTTGTTTACAAGAAAACCAAAGGCTTGAAACAAAAATCCCATAAAAAACGCACAGAGCATGAAAATAGTAACAGTGGTACCTTTGGTTGGTGCTTTGAACGTTGCTTCATGTCTCTGAAGATATAAAGACTGGTGACCAAACAGAACAACAACAAAAAAGATAAAGAAAGAAGCAGCAGATGAATACTGAATTAATGAAGCGTGAGAGAGAGAGAGAGAGAGAGAGAGAGAGAGAGAGAGAGAGAGCAAATGAAGAAGAAGAAGAAGAAGAAGCAGCAGCAGCAGAAGAAGAAAGAGCTATGACGCCTAATAACATTAGTCCAGAAGGTTACGTGGGCTTTTTTTTTTTTTTTTTCCCAATTTTCGGTGCATTGACTTTGAGAGTTTTTTATCCGTAATTTACTGATAATTATGGATACTAATCACTCGTTAATTATACTTTGTGCAAAAATAAAATAAAAAAGAGAGAAATAAATGATTAAAAAAATAGGCGGACCAGCAATTAATAAGAAATTATGAAAGATACAAAAGGCTTCTTTCAAGAGGGACCACCTCTCACTTGCATTAAGGAATTTTCAGGCTAAGAAGCGTTGAAAGTTCACGAAAATTTTGAAAAAAAAAAATATTAAAATAGATTTTTATGTTGAAAAAATATAATAAATTATCTTAATTTATAAAATTTATTTCCATGAAATAAATCCCATATTTCTGATCTTCTAATTTTACTTTTACTCATCTTTTTCCCTTTTTGTTATTTTATTTTTAATTGTCTCAATGTCCCGTGATTTAATTAGCTGGTTGAACTCCGACAAAGATCATTTTCAACTCTAGGTGAATTATGTGATGAGAAATGCTAATTATATTTAAAAGAAAATTATAAAAAATTTAATTATTCACTTATTTATTAATATGTTAAAGATTATGAAATTAAGTGATAATTTATAAAAATAATGTAAAAGCGATTGAAAAACTTAAAACATCAAGCTAGCTAGGCATATATAATAAATTGATTTATTTATTTACATTTTTTTCTTTTTTGGTAGGGGGGATTCAATCAGATTTAATTTGTTGACATTAATTATCAGATTTAATTTTTTGGTTATTTTGCAAATTGCTAATCAACCCAAGAAGAAAATTATTGGAGCCACTATATATATAATATGGTAGCAACAAATTACCAATCCCTATCAACTTTATGGTAGCTTATAAGCAATAAAAAATGGGTAAATTAGCTAAGAAGATGAAATATTGGCATTTATTACATGTCAACTTAACTTTTTCACCAAAAATGATTTGTACAAGTCTCAAATAAACAATCCACGTGCAAGCCCTTGTTAAAAAGTAGACCTCACATATAAGAAAAATTGAAAAAAAAATTATTATTTATTAGAGGGACCTAATTTTTTATAAAATACCGCTTATATGAAACTTGTCTATTTGAGACTTGTACCTAGCATTACTTTTTAATTACTCCCTAACCTTGACGAAAGAGAAATACTAGCTAGTCTCAGTCCATCCATTTTAAAATCTGGTTAGAATAGAGAGAAACAGAATCTTCTCAAGATCTTGCATGCTCGAGTTTGGGAGTTTTAAGTAGATCGAAGTGATCGACAGTACATCAATTGAGTCTTTGTGTGTCTACCTGAGCTCTCCTAATGTAACCTTCAAATTCTTATTCGAATCTTGATTGAATGAAGATGAACCACATAAAAATGCGCTTGCGAACTTTATAATTGTAAATATCACTTCTCGATAAAATAACTGCAAATAGATGTTGATAATTCTATTAATGAGTTGCTATAGAAACAAAAAGATTAATTTAACAAAATTAAATTTACAAATAGACATAATTTCATGTCATCCGTTTTATATATTTTATAATAAAAATAATTTTATAATTTGAAATACCACATCAAAATATGTTAACTTATTAATTTATTTTTATAAAATTATTTTATAACTAAAATATTTCTCATGATTGTATAATTATCAATTAGACAATTATATACTCTCCCGTTTCAACCACTCAAAAAAAAAAAAAACACGTACGATAAAATCAGGAAGAAAGATTGAGGATGATCACTAGTAGGTACTGTCAGAATTTGCCTCATGGCTTGCATGCCTGGGTCCAAATCCAAAGTTGACACATATATGCAGTAGTTTTAACTTTGAAGAGAATTATAGTACAAGGTATGGACCACGCGTTTCTAAAAGACGACACCATGCGCACGTAATATCATGGCGCGAGGTATATATATAAATATATATATATATATACATATATATGTGCGGATGCATGCATGTTTCCAGTCATCTTCTTTGATTCTTCCTGTTTATCCCATGCATGCTCTCAAACCAACCAGCTTCCAATTTTATACAGATCTATTTTGTACTGTAAAATATGATATATTTTAATTATTTTATATTTGTGTGAATACATGAAATGATTAAAATATCACGTATTTTATAATAAATAAATAAATAATATTCATTTTACTAATTAAAATAGAGAGAATCTGACCTAAAAACTCAACCCTAGCTAGCTAGCTGATATTCATTCTTAATTAATTAGTGTCTGCATCATGTCCAGCTTAGATCTAAAGTACTCTTAAGGAGCAAAGGGATCGAAAACATGTTTCTGGGAAAGTGACCAAGCTGTCAATAATATTGATGATTAATAAAGATATATAGGGCTTATGAGCCTTTTTTTTTCGATATATCTACCTCTTGATGCATATATATATAGATATAAAGTTTACTAAAATTAAATTGCATACGTCCCTCTTTATCCTCGATCGCAAGCTTTTCATGGATAGGTCTGTTTCATCCCATATATATATATATATATATATATATATAGTACTACCGCGTAGTTCTACTATCTCGATCTTGTTTATTACATATATCCAGAGGTACCGTTTAATATATATATATATATATATTTATATGTTCTATGCAGATGATCTTCTGGCGATGTCTCTCAATTTATTTTACCCTTGTGGAAAGCTACAGGGTACTAATTCACCCATGCATGCATGCATGCATTCATGTTCTTGGTGGTCCAATCTGTACGTACTTTGAGAAGAGTTAGAGCTAGGGCACACTCTGGAATCTGGATGTTGTTTCGCTTTCGAAGCCTATTCAAACCCATTTATACCGCTCCACGTTATTCCAATATTGTCAATCATATAATATGTGTCAGACTCAAGTAGCAGGTCACATTAACGTAATGCATGCGCATGCCTTTGCGACTGCATGGTACTGGTACATGATCATGTCATATGTATATGTTTATATATGTATGTATGTATATGTATGTGTGTAGGCTTATGATCATAACTCTGGTTACAAGCTAGAGTATGCGATGATCAGAAGTAATTATTCATATGGTCTTTGAAATTTTCAAACCATTTATTAAATTGATCGATCTTAAGTTCGAATTTTGAATATGAATTCAACTTAATTAGATTATTAATATAGTAAGTATCAATAGTCTAAAGATCCATTGAAATATCTTTTTTATGAGTTTAGATTCTAAACTATGATTGAATCCGACTTGAGGACATATCTACAAAATTTTCCGATCTAAAACTCTTTTGTCTGATTTGAACTGGACACCGTTGTCATAAAGTGATTTTATAAAAATAAATTTATAAATTAATATGATTTTATATGATAAATTAAATATATTTTATAATTTAATATATTATATTAAATTACGTGAATTTATGAAATTTTTTTTAATATATATGAAAGATTTGATCTCTTTTATATATATATATTATTAGACCTCTTTCTTATTTTGATTTAATAAAATTACGTTTGAATATTGAATTGAGTTGAATTAAGATGATAAAATATTATTAAAATATTATTTTTTAATATTAATATTATTTTAAGATTTAAAAAAATTAAATTATTTATTATATTTTATATTAAAATTTTAAAAAATTATTAAAATGAGTTAGAAATTAGTTTAGCATCCAAGCGTCTCTTAAATGAAATTAATGCAATCAGACTTCAGTGTACCGAACATTAAGTACGTCAATGACCTGGATGCAACATTAATTGTCAACATCCTCGATCGATGTGTCGTTATTCAGCATCTTCTTCTTCGCATGATTATCTAAGAAATTAGATCAGCTTTCATATGATTATGTCGTCAGTCATTTTTCTGTGTGTGGTTGAAAAAACAAATACGTGGCACTGCTACGTCATTTTGTGAGAATCTCTTTGTAGAATTTCTGCCTTTCTAGTAGTTTTCATAATTAATTGGCTACCGTGCCCATACTTCCATGTGAATTGTGAGTCACAATTATTTTGGTCCCCAACAAGAAAATGCATGTGATTCATCCATGCATGGTTTTATTTCATCATCTTACCATCAATCGCCTTCATCGTGTGGTTATAAATTGCTTAATTCACATATATAATTTCTAGCTATTTATACAACGAAAGTCGAAAACACACTAAAAAAAACGGAGGGAGGGGAGGTACGTACGTATATATATACGTCTCGATCATGTGGTTGAGGTGCATCGGGATATCGCTCCAAGCCTCTGATTTACTTATTAGCAAAATAATTCTAAATGAAAAGAATTTTAAAATCGAATAATCAATATCTTCACAAATTTTAAAATTTAAATAATATAAATTATGTATTTTATCGAATTAAAAATAGAATAATTAATTTTTATATTAATTTATTTGAAATGAATAAGCCGGCATCAAGCTAGCTCCATCAGTACTACATGAGTAGGTTTCTGACACGTATTATTGTCACCAGAGTCAAAGTGCAACGTGGCACGAATATTATTGACAGTGTACGTACATGATATTTAATTTTCATTATGTGACCTAACATGAGTGCTATATATATATATATAATATTGTATATGAAGCATCTAGCTTACACGTCAGATCAATTGCATGGTCGTATATACGAGGCTTTGAACAGACATGCAGAGGATGTTTGGTTGCAGCTAGCTAGCATGTCAATGTAGCCCGGGCCAGTATACTATAATAATACAAAAAGTATTCATCCACATTTCACATTTCATATATTTTTTTAATTTTTTTTATCAAATAATTTTTATATAAATAGTAAATAAAAAATTTGAAATAATTTAAAAAAAGTATAAAATATTAAAAAATTTAAAATATAAAATATGATAGAGATTGTATAACAAAATCCATAATAATAATAATAATAATAATAATAAAGCTGCAGTATCATTAGATTTAAATTTGTAATAAAAAGTATGCAGAAGAAACAAAAAAAAAAAAACAAAGAGAATCGTATTAATTTAATGGGGCACCGAAATCTGCCGATATCATTTAGTACACACCAACGCTTAACGATGTGAGAGCATTCATGTGAATGTGAAAGTCTTGATCCGGTCCGTTGATCCATGCCGTTTAAATTCTCTGCCTTTGTACGTGTACGTACGTACTGTGCCCACCAAAGTCAAAAATATAATTCTTGTTAATTCAATGACGAAAAATGATGTTCCTGATTTTAAATTTTATTATTTTGAGTCACACGATATATCAACTAATTAAATGGATAGTCACTTTAAATATGACGCACATAAAATATGGGACAAGTTTTGAGAAATATAAGAAAAATGCTTATATATATGATTATATGTGTGTGTGATCAATTATATGATATGAAAATGATTATTTTCTATAAAAATGAATTTATTCTCACTGTAAATAGTTATTTTTGTCGTATATAATTTATCACAAATACTTATTTATTTTTTAGCGTGCATATGGTAGTGTAAATGGATTATTGTAGCTATGGCCGGTAGCTGGTCTGATGACATTATGAGACAAATAGTACAGTTTGTCTTGACTAACTTCTTCTTGAAATGACTACATACATATGATGTTTTGTGTCTTATACTTTTATTGCATGCAAGCCAACCCCATGCACCGACCTCAGTTTCCTAGTGGACAAGATCAGCATTCAGCACCAATAATCCTATTTATTCTGTTTGATTTTCTACCTAATTTTTTTTCATTGATATTATAATATCAATAAAAAAATTAAAAAAAAGAAAACTTGGGTAATCAGGTCACTCTAATCAAGACAGATATAGGAGCATTATCCTAATAAGCTAGGTTATCTTCAAATGACTCCCAAGTGTGTGTGTGTATATATATATAAATATATATATGTATTTATATATATATGATCCATGTCCTCTTTAATTACGTACCAAAACTTCCTAGATAGATCAGACAATAAATGATAGCATCACAAACATTAATTTCTTATCTGCTCTCCAGCATCTACCATTAATATTAGAAAGTAAAATGACATTATCAGTTTTCAAATATTATGGTAGTGGTATATTTTCTTTACCAAATGAGTTTCTATTAGAGGACGTAAGATCTTCATAATCAATGGCTAAACAAAAAGAAAATTTTGGTCAATGTTTGTCATAGAATTATTACTATTTTCTTAAATAATGTTACATCTGCGAAATCATCACTTTGTCCAAAAGTTTAAGCTTATGGCAAAAAGTAGATTTTAATTATTTGTATTATATTCTTAATGCTCTTCCTCACATGTGAATCAGAATGATCTCCCTCAATGAGTGGGCTCAACACGTGAAATATTATTTAATTAAATGAGATAAAGTATAGAGTCAGAGCTTGAATGCATGACTTTTACTCTGATATTATGTGAAATCATCACTTATTCCAAAAATTAAACTGATGAAAAGATGTAAATTTGATTATTTATATTATATTCTTAACAAGATTTTATAATTATAATATATGTTCATCATTGAGATCAGAACTCAAAACTTTTTTTTTTTTTATCAAGAAGGAAAACTATTGAGCGCCATGTGTATCTTTCTTGTGGCTATATATATATATATATATTTATATATTTTTTTTTTTGCTCAATATATAATCTATTAATTAAGGCCGTTGAAGCTAATTAACAATATGCATTAATTAATTAAAGATAAATAGCTAGTAGTTCCCTTGTCAAAATAGCATTGATTGTTATCTACTGCTCACTAACTTTGTTCCCCCGGCGGCCTATATATATATATATATATATATATAGATAAGGACCCTAACCCTTCTTCATTTCACATTGATGCAATGCATTTTTATCAATACTAGTCTATTCATTTAGTAGTTTTATTTATTTATTTTAATAATTCATGTACGTGCAAATTACTCTCAGAAAACTAATTTACAAAAGCTGATTGAACATATGAAAAGTAATAAAGGATAGAAAATTAATGATACACATGATATATATATATACAACCTTTTTCATACTTTTCTACATAATTATATTTTAAATGAGGGATATTTTTATAAAATAATTAATAAAAATAACATTGTTTTATAGAAATACACTCAACTTAAAGTATCACTACAAGAAAACTGCTTATTTATTGTCAACTATTTCCTGCGAAGAATAGACTTGCGTTATTTATTTTTTTTTTTTTATGCAAAGAAAAGTGAATGGAAAATCAAGTAAAGAAATTAATGCTTTATTTTTTTCTGTAGCAATTAATATTTGCATAAGATATAGCTATCATCCTCATCTACTTACTAAATCATAAGAAAGGAGTGATTTTTTTTATTTCCCCTAAAATTTTCTCCCGTTTTCATAACTCCAGGGGGTAAAGCAAACACAGTATTTAGTTTTCAGCCTAAATGGTGATTTGAGAGTGCGCCATACACAGCCTATCCATTTAAGCCCAAGCCCATATCCGGCTATTACAAAGAGTCTTGGAGGGCCGGATGTTCACACGTATTCTGGCCCCTGAGCGCACGATAGACAAAACGTCACAGTCACCGCATCGGGAAAACACTGAACGAATACAAGGAGCCGGTAAAAGCATGGTCTTGGAGAGCAAAGTGGATTCCGAACTCCAAAACATCTATAAGAAACAGAGCTCATGAAGTGGCGCAGGATATGAAGAATGCCGCTTCTACTTCAACCTTGTAAGTCTCTTTGTTCCCCAGCAGCAGCTTACCTGTGAACAATTCAACTGTTTTATGCAACAATGTCCAAAACAAAGCATTTCCAAGCAACCCCAAATCCCCAGCTCCAAAGCCCTTCAATATTCACTCAACTTCCACTGTTGAAAATCTAGTATTTGTGAAGAATTTCCCGATTCGGGGAGCTAACCATGCTGCCTTTTGCCCAAGGAATGAGGTTTTCTTATGGTTTTTCGATTACCCAATTGCCCCAAAAGCCCCGCAGTGAAAATAATAAAGGGAAATGAAGAGCTTGAATTGCAAGAGTTTATGAGCGCCTGAGCACCGACTAGCTAAATGCCATTCAAGTCTAAACTTTTTTAAAATCAACTGCATTAAACTAGAATCACCCCAACTCAAATTATGAGCTACACTAAACGTAAAACTAAAACCAAACTTGGCGTTACTGTTCATCAACCGAAAGTATTTTTTATTCCCAGTTTTCTCTCCCGCGTCTCCTTCATCCTTTTTTCTCTTCGTTTTCGCATCCTTTCTCTTCCTTTCTCTGGGCGATTCTCTTCGTTTCTGTCGAGCAACGTTGATGTCGTCTCCGTCTTTCTCTTCCCTCTCTCTCTCTCTCTCTCTCTCTCTCTCTCTCTCTCTCTNGGAGAATTCAGCTTAAGCTTCAATTTCAAATAGTTACTGGTTTCAATTTTGCTGCTTTAGAGAATTTTTCTGCTTAAGCTTCAATTCCAAATAGTTATTGGTTTCAATGAAAAACTTTGGAACAAGTGTAGGAGGGGTGCTATATTAATACAAGCATGTTGGATGGGCGTAAAAAATGTGGAGTTTGAATCTGTGAGATATTGACAGGATATATGTGATGGCTTTGTGTGAGCCACTGACTTATCTTGTTGATGATGTTGCTTTATAGTTTGATATTTCAGTTGCGTTAGAAAGGGCCAAGCAGGAAAGCACTTACGATTGAGCATTTTATATCCTACCCTGTTAAGATCACTGTAAAACAACAAAGGAGAAAAGAAGCAAGAGCAACAGTTGTCGTTTGGGAGGGTGAGATTATCATATAGGTTCCAAACCAGATAACACACTTTAATTTGCAGTAAGAATAAAATATAGGCAGAAACACTTGCTAATTCCAAATGTAATCACATTCTCGCATGGAAAACTCAGCTCTTTTACTAGTATGTTATGTTTCAGATGACTGTCATGTGCTTTGGGAGTATGCTGGATTGGCTTGATTGCTTGCAGTTGACCTTCATCATTTTTCTTCCCGCTTATTTCTTTTCCCTATGATTGCTTCTCTTGTTTGCTTGCTACAGCTAATTTCTTTTTTGATAAGTAAATACAAATATGTATTAAAAAGCACAAAGGGGAGCACCTGACTAGGTAGGTGAAAATCAGTGGATGTCAACTGATTTTAGCAGTGAGGATAATCAGTTGGATTCTACTTCAACATCCTTCCCAAATGTTATGTTTTTTTATCTAGTGCATTCCTAAATTGCTTGTTTATTAACATTCTCATTAGTAATTTATTTTTTAATATTTAATTTTCAGCGCTGATGGGCACAAAGTGCAGACGGTCTTGTATTAGTGATGAGAATGTGGAAAGTCTCTTAGTTCCACCAGGTTTTGTGTCTCTTACATCCTTAGTACTGAAGAGAGTAGAAAAAAGTGAAGAAATAAATAATTCCATGTCTTTCGTGAGTGCATCTAAACAAGAGCCAATCAAGATGGACACCATGTCAGACATAATTGATATTGCGGATTTGAAGACATCTCGTAAACGAAGACCATGGATACTTTCTTAACAATGAATGCAATTTTATATGTTCACAATATTATTTAGGGACAAACCAAGAGGAAGTTGAATGCATATGGTTTGGTTTTGCTGTGACAGAGTGATTGCATCAATATGTTTTATAGGGTGGCTTTGAGTATATCTTACCTCTGGATGATTTGTGTTAAGAATACGGAGTTGAAGGATCAGAAGTGGAATCTGTTTGTTTGTTTTTTTTTTGGTTGAAAATGCTAGTTATAGTGGTACTTTGTTTCTTTTGCAGGATGTTCCTAAAACTTGCCTTTCAAAAGGAGTTATTCGAGGATGGCCAGATTGTAATAACTGTCTAAAGGTCGATTCTCATTAGTTACAAATATTATTCTGTTTGTATTATATGATTCGTGGTTGCTAGTTTTAAACTTTCCAATGCACTTGAAAATTTTGATGCATTACAAGGTCATGTTCTCTTGTTTCCTTGATGCTCATTGTTGGTTGTAGTATTTTGAACAGGTAACAGCAAGGTGGCGTCCTGAAGAGGCAGCCAGGAGTATCATGGAGGAGGCTCCTGTTTTCCATCCCACAGAAGAGGTATTTCCTATCTAACTTCTATAAAGCATTTTGTCAGTTCTGTCTTCATTTTTGTGCTCTCAGTTTCTCTGTTTTTCTTAAATGTGAAGTGTTTATTTTCATGTAGAAATTTTAATTCAGGATGACCTTGAACCTCTTGCTGCACGAATTTGAAGACAGTGGTGAGTATATTGCGAGCATACGCCCCAAAGCAAAAGCGTATGGAATTTGTAGTATTGTTCTTCCTCCGTCATGGCAACCTCCCTGCCTAATAAAGGAAAAGAACATATAGGAAGATTCTACGTTTGTCACTCATAATCAGCGGATAGATGGGATTCAAAATCAGTATTCACAGAGTAAAATTGCTAGGTTTCATGGGAATATGAAGGGTAAGAGGAGTTTGAGGATAAGTTCAAAGAATGGCTATAGTGATGAAGATATATTCCACAAACCCCCATGAGTTTGAAAGCTTTGAGCCTGACCATGGTCCAGAATTTACTCTTGAAACTTTTAGGATTGATTGCTGTTGGGATTTTTTTTCACTGTATTGGGTTTTGTGGCTGGTTGTTAATTTGTGTTTGTGGGCGATGGAAGTTAATTGTAGCATGTCTTCGAGAGTAGAAAAAATAGAGTTATATGTGGGCTATGGATTTTTCTTGATTTGTTGTTTGTGCATTTTTGTGGAAGTCAAGTAGTTGCTGGTTTTCTTTATCCATGAATTTACTATGCACATAATTTCTTATTTCCAGTTTTTGGCTTATTACCCTCTACAGGTTTGCTTAATTTGTCAATTTCAAGTTATTTTCCAAAAAGCTAAGCTGATTGTGTCTAATTATAGTTTTGTTCCTATAATGTATTTGGAAAATTGTTTCATAAAAATGATAGTTGAGAAACAATAATTTTAAGTAAAAATTAAATTCTTAATTAATAGATGGAGTGTATTTGCAAAATAAAAAAAAATAAAAATTATTATTAAAATATATAATTTTATATTATTATTTTGACTTTGGAATGGTTAGTCTAATGTGGACTAGTTTCTTCAATGGCTTTGACTTTAGCCAAAATCTTAATTTTTAGCCAAATTTTGGAGTTGGCTTTGGCTTTGGCTAGACCAATGCCAACGCTAGGAGGAATTTGAAGGAACTTGTTTGTTTCCCGGTAAAACTTTTTTGGTCAGGATATGCATACATCGTTAAGCTAAGTAATGAAGGCGCCATCATTTGAGCCTGCAACGTGTCTTTGAGCCCAATAATTATGTGTTTTGACTTGAAGGAACCAAGCAAAGCAAAAGTACAAACTAGAAACACCCCACAAAGGGATGACTGGATAAAGGTTGAGAATTCTGAAGATGGGTTCCCAAGATGCCTATGACACTCATATTTCATAGGGATATAAACAGTATTTTGATAGCAAAATAGCTCAGTTTGATCAGCATTCATGAGAGATTTTGCAACCTTAATGAAAGAGGTATCTCGTGGGGTTGAACATTTGGAATAATACAGTCAAAACCTAAAAGAAAACCCTAATCGTTACTTGTGCCCTAAAGTATTAAAAAAACCAAACCCTCTCTCTATATCTCATGTGATTATGAACATTTTTCCTTTTTCTTTTGCTCCACTCCAAAAACAAAACCCACCACCTCCTCCTCGGTAACCAAATCACCCAACTCTCTGAACTTCACCACACCACAGCAATCATGCAGTAAAAAACATAAAATTATGTATGTTACCAGTTATATACACCAGCTTTGGCTTTAAGCACTAAGCAGATGCTCCAATTAAAACTCTCTGTACATGCACGCCACCCTTCTACCTTATCCCTTTATAATAATAAACACTGAGACCACATTTGATGCGCATAGTTTATGCCAGAGAAGGCATTTTAAATTGGTTTGCTTATTCCAAGTCTCCAACCCTTAAAAACCTTTCACAATCTCCTAAGCTGCCTCGCTTCTGTATTAACATCAAAGTCTCTCTCTTCCCTAGGCACTTGGGCAGGCAGGCACTCTCACTGTACCTTCTCCATGGACATGGATGATGGAGCTAGCTCTGAATCTTTTGGTACTGTCAAACCTGTTTTTCGGGAAATCTGACTCACATTGGTTGGAAGTACCCTTTGAGCTTTCATTAGATTATAATTTATTGTATCTTTTTCAGCAATTACATATAATAGCTACCTTAAAATAATTCAACCATTCTCTCAAATTTGTCTTGGTGTTTATTTTTTCTGATAGAGTCTCTAGAGATCTGGTGGGGTTAAAACATGTTGACGTGTCAGTAATGCTGGAAAATCTTATCCTGTTTGGAGAAGCTCTGGCCGTTTGATTATAATTCAATCACTCTCACTATCCCTAATTGAGAGAGATGAACAGGAAGAAAGTAAGAAGAGCACCTCCACCGCAAACTGCCAGCACTGTCCCCACAAAATTCGGCGCAGAAAGCACAAGCCAGTGGGGCCTGAATAATTGCACCAACACAAATGTTGGTAGTTTAATTGTCTTCAAAGTCTTATCGACATATAATAACAAAGACACGAGTCCCTGCAACTCAAACTCAGGACACTACTCAGAAGTCTTTCTGGACAAAGAAAAACAAAGCCACTAAATCACCACTGCCGCCGCCGACACCAGCACCACCAGTAAAAGCATTCAGGCAGTGTCATGGCCGCCATTGTTGGAGTTCCATGCTCTAGAATAGCTTGGACTTAAGCCTGTCACCACCACTAGGAAAGGTGACATTTGCCGGTAAGAAGATAGCACCCTTCGGTCCCTTCTGCCATTAAGTTTTTTACTATATTCAACTCTCTGTTCCACCATAGAGATACATGACAATGACCCCATGTTTTCTGTTCACATGCATGGATTCAACGTCCTGGTGTGAAGTATAAGCATCCCCAACACTACCAGTAACCTCCTTCGCATGCATATCATCTCCTAGATTGAGCATAATCACGGCCATCACCGCCACTGGAAACACTACTTCACCAACTCCATTTCTTAACCTTCGTATATCACCAATCACGTAGCCATTTCCCATGGCCCGAATGAAAAATATCACCCATTTTGTTACATTTTCCTCATTCTTCTTCCACCTAACCATGATCAAAACGTTGCTGGTTACTTCCCTTTCATCAGATGGACAGGCCCTTCTCTCCCTTCTCTCTGCCGCCGACCCTTCCGCCAAAGCATCCTCCTCTATTCTTTCCTCGTGGAACCCATCAAGCCTAACTCCATGTACATGGCAAGGCATCACATGCTCTCCACAAAACAGGGTTATCTCTCTATCTCTTCCAGACACTTTCCTCAACCTCTCCTCTCTGCCCCCACAACTCTTCTCCCTCTCATCTCTACAGCTTCTCAACCTCTCCTCCATCAATGTCTCTGGCATCATACCCCCCTCCTTTGGCAAACTTACTTATCTTCGCCTCCTTGATCTCTCCTCCAATTCCCTCAAAGGTCCCATTCCTCCAGAACTCGGCACTCTCTCTTCCCTCCAATTCCTTTTCTTGAACGACAACAAATTGTCTGGTAGGATACCTCAACAACTAGCTAACCTTACCTCACTGGAAGTTCTCTGTCTACAAGACAATCTCCTTAACGGGTCGATACCATCACAGCTAGGCTCTTTGGTTTCCCTCCAACAGTTTCGAATAGGGGGTAATCCATATCTAACCGGAGTAATTCCTGCTCAATTAGGACTACTCATTAGTCTCACTACATTTGGAGCTGCGGCAACTGGTCTTTCCGGTGTGATACCACCCACATTCGGAAACTTGATCAATTTGCAAACGTTGGCACTTTATGAAACTGATGTATTCGGTTCTATACCACCTGAACTTGGGCTGTGTTCGGAGCTAAGGAACTTGTATTTGCACATGAACAAGCTCACTGGTCCAATCCCTCCACAGCTGAGTAAGTTGCAAAAGCTCACTAGCTTGCTTCTTTGGGGCAATGCACTATCTGGACCAATCCCAGCTGAGCTTTCTAATTGTTCGTCGCTTGTGGTGTTTGATGCCTCTGCCAATGATATTTCTGGAGAAATCCCGGGTGACTTGGGGAAGCTAGTGGTTCTTGAACAGCTTCATCTATCAGACAATGAGCTAACGGGAAAAATACCGTGGCAGTTGAGCAATTGCACAAGCCTCACTGCTATTCAGCTCGATAAGAATCAGTTATCAGGGACGATTCCATGGCAGGTTGGTAACTTGAAATTCTTGCAGAGTTTTTTCTTGTGGGGCAATTCGGTGACTGGCACCATACCGTCTTCATTTGGGAACTGCACAGAACTGTATGCGCTTGACCTTTCGAGGAACAAACTTACAGGGTCTATCCCAGAAGAGATTTTTGGTTTGAAGAAGCTGAGCAAGCTTCTGCTTCTGGGGAACTCGTTATCAGGAGGGTTGCCTCGAAGTGTTGCCAATTGTCGGTCTTTAGTGAGATTGAGGCTTGGGGAGAATCAGCTTTCAGGTCAGATTCCCAAGGAGATAGGCCAACTGCAGAATCTTGTCTTTCTTGACCTGTACCTGAACCATTTCTCTGGTGGCCTTCCATGTGAGATTGCCAACATCACGGTTCTTGAGCTATTGGACATGCACAATAACTACATTACTGGGGAAATCCCATCCCAGCTTGGCGAGCTTGTGAATTTAGAGTTGCTTGATCTCAGCAGAAACAGCTTCACAGGCGGAATTCCTTGGAGCTTTGGAAACTTCAGTTACCTGAACAAGCTCATTATCAACAATAATCTACTGACAGGTTCAATTCCAACATCCATTAGGAACTTGCAGAAACTGACTTTACTTGATTTGAGCTACAACAGCCTCTCTGATGCAATTCCACCTGAAATTGGTTACGTGAAAAGTTTGACAATCAGTTTGGACTTGAGCTTCAATGGTTTAACAGGGGAAATTCCTGAGACAATGGCCAGTTTGACACAGTTACAATCACTCGATCTTTCTCATAATATGCTTTATGGGAAAATAAAAGTTTTGAGTTCCTTAACTAGTTTAACATCCCTTAACATTTCCTACAATAATTTCTCAGGTCCCATACCTGTGACACCATTCTTTAGAACCCTATCTCTCAATTCATACCTTCAGAACCTGAATCTTTGTGAGTCCATCGATGGGTCTACATGTTCTCCAAGTCCCATTCGGAGTAATGGATTAAAATATTCCAAAACTGTTGCTTTGATTTTGGTTGTTCTTGCTTCAGTAACCATTCTAGTTCTTGCATCATGGATTCTACTAATGCGCAATCCCAAGTATATGGTGGAAAAATCTTCAGGAACTTCCATATCTTCACCAGGGGCTGAAGACTTCTCCTATCCATGGACTTTCATCCCATTTCAAAAGCTCAACTTCAGCATTGACAACATCCTTGGTTGCTTGAAAGATGAAAATGTTATTGGAAAAGGCTGTTCTGGGGTTGTCTATAAGGCGGAAATGCCCATTGGTGAGCGGATTGCAGTGAAAAAGCTATGGAAAACTACAAGAGATGAAGAACCAGTGGACTCTTTCGCAGCAGAGATTCAAATTCTTGGGCACATTCGGCATAGGAACATTGTGAAGCTGCTAGGTTACTGTTCTAATAAGAGTGTCAAGCTGCTTCTCTACAACTACATTTCAAATGGTAACCTACAACAGCTGTTACAGGGGAACAGAAACTTGGATTGGGAAACTAGGTACAAGATTGCAGTTGGTTCAGCTCAGGGTCTTGCGTATCTTCATCACGATTGTGTGCCAGCAATTCTTCACAGAGATGTTAAGTGCAATAACATACTTCTAGATTCCAAGTTTGAAGCTTATCTGGCTGATTTTGGTCTTGCAAAATTGATGAACTCTCCAAACTATAATCATGCAATGTCAAGAGTAGCCGGGTCTTATGGTTATATAGCCCCAGGCAAGTATTCTGGATATTCAATCTTCTCTTATTTACATCTGCAGTGCTTGCCTTTCATATAATCCATAAAACATTGTCCTTTGATAGGATTTTATGTTCAACCACTAATCAGCTGAGATGTGTATACAATCATGCACATGTATGAAGATATTATCGGAATTTATATCAATCTTCTTCAACTTTGAAAATCCTTTTTTAAAGATCTTCGAGGTCATTGTTTCCCATTCCCATGTCATGAAATATCTTAAGTAGCCCAAAAAACTCGTTTTTGTACAGAATTAAGCTATTTGTATGTTGTTTGAAAAGAACAAAGGATATCCATAGACCCTTCCCAGCAGTATTAGATATTATGTGCTATTAAATGAAATTGCAATTTCATTTCTAATAATGTTTCGGTCCCATTGCAGAATATGGATACACCATGAACATAACAGAGAAGAGCGATGTCTACAGCTATGGTGTGGTGCTGCTGGAAATTTTAAGTGGGCGCAGTGCAGTTGAACCACACGTGGGTGATGGGCTCCACATTGTTGAGTGGGTGAAAAAAAAGATGAGAAGCTTTGAGCCTGCCGTTTCAGTGCTCGATGCAAAGCTCCAAGGCTTAGCTGATCAAATCGTGCAAGAGATGCTTCAAACACTTGGAATTGCTATGTTTTGTGTGAACTCTTCACCAGCAGAACGGCCAACCATGAAGGAAGTGGTGACCCTATTAATGGAGGTGAAGAGCCCACCTGAAGAATGGGGAAAGACTTCTCAACCTCTAATAAAGCAGTCCTCAAATTAAAGTTAATTTTTTTAGTATCTATGTTTCTCTCTCTCTTCCTTCTGAGGGTATCAAAAATTGGTTTTCTTTTGCATCCTAAGAAAACAAGAAATGAGTGATGTTATTATGGATAATGAGGAAGAAGCCTAGGTTAGTGGCACTATCAAGCTTGGATGGTGGTCTTGGGCTTGTACAGCTCTGAAAACAAAAATGTGGTTCATTTCACACATCTTGTTCTTCTAAAATCTCCATTGTCATGGTCTGTAATGTTCAATCCGATCCTTTCTGGATATAGAAATAAAAAGAACTGCTTTCATAATGAGACTTTTGAAAACATGTTTTTCTTTTCAAGATTTAGACAAAATCTTAGCTCTACCTTGAATTGACCATCAATTTTACTATACAATGTATAATACTAGGCAACTTCCTCACATTTATATTTCATGTAGGCTCGGTGCTGCAGGAAATAAATGCAGATACAGAAACAGGCCATGCCTCCCTTCCCCTCCCCCACATGCATGCTTTGCCCTCTTGTCCAAATGGTAGATTTGTCTCCCACATCTTAGTTCTCTCACCTAGACCATGCTATCCCAGTTTCTCAGAAGCATTGATCAATAAGAAGATAAAAAAGGATTTTATAAGAACTAATCAGTGCTACATTGGGAAGGTGCTAGCACATTAATACTTCACCAATAGATCTATGAACAATTCAATGCTTCACTTTTGGTGTGATTCTCTCTTCTGTTTTTAGAAAAGATATATATATATATATATAAATATTTGAGAGCATGGCACAACAAGATAAAGCAAAAGCCAGAAAACATTCATCTTATTTTGGAGCCTAAGAATGAGGGGACCCGAAAAGTAGTTTCAAAAAGGAGAACGCCTAGACAGCCCCACTTTCACTAGAAAGGAACCTTGTCCTGTCCATAGCAAAGTGGTCTCCTTCTCTATAGCATGACCATGGGTCTCTCTTTTCGCTTTCTGGTCTATTCTTGTCCAAATTTGTCTGGTTTTTCTTTTTAGCATTTTGCAGAGAGAAAACTCTTGTTCATTTATTTTTCTACTCGAACTGGTCTTGGTGCCATCATTTACACGAAGAAACTTTTTATTACATCATAAATCGGTTTTGATACAGATTTTCTGAACAGTGGGATGTAGTATTAGCTGGGGGAACTTGAAATAAGATACCAAAATTGAAGAGAGAGAAACAAAATCATTTTCCAAATTTAACCCAGAATTAAGCTCATGTTCTTAGTTATTGGACAAAATGCCAAAAAGAAGGGCCATTCGTTAAAAATTTATTGCAAGCTCCAAGTTCTTGACTAAACCTGTCGATTAAGCCATACCATCTCACTTTCCAATGTTCTCATTGTATAACTAATAAATATAGAAATAGTTCACCACTTTAAGTGGAAATAGCTTCTTGCTAATTATGTTAAGAGAATAAATACTCTTACCCAACAGTGGATGCAATACTTCAGGTGAAGAAATCACCATATCAGCCGGATACAGTTTAAAGATGAAGGAAAAAGATGATCATGGCACTATAACAACCACATGTATCTGTGGTTCAGGGTATGAATCTGTTTGTGTTTGCGATCGGCTCTGTTGATTAGCTTTTAACTCTGAGGACCTTTAAGGCTGATATTTTGCAATTTCTTGTCCATTGCATTTGCTTGACGTGTTGAGGATGATATTTAGCCGTTTTTCATCAATTGCATATGGTTTTTGGTAAAATATGATTGAGTCCAGTAGTCTGAATTAGGCTACAAAGCAAGAAACCATGAAGATTTAATAACTTGGATACAAAGCAAGAAACCACGAGTAGGGATTTTTTGGACGTCAAAATGTTTCCTTGCAAGAATCTCTGTTGCTGTTGCTGTTGCTGTTGCTGTGAGATAGATGGATACCACTAGTCTATGAAGAATGTGTCCCCGAACTTCAAAAGTTTTACCAGTTGATCTTCATGATTAGTAATGAAGATCCTAGAAACTCTACTGCTTTTCCATTACAGTTTAGATGGTCATTCTGTACTTAAAACTCAGTCTCTGCAGCCCCAAAATCATCAGAAATTCCTATTAAACATAGTTCAAGGGTTTTGATTTCATGTCTATGATTTTTTAGGCCTGGATTTTGGTCTTTCTTGAATATCGGTAAACCCCCAGGTTTATAGCTGTAACCACAGTTTTCTTCCGCCATAAGTGAGGGCTATCAATAAAATTAGAGTCCCGTCCTCTTTCTTAAAAAAAATAATAATAAATAAATAAAGAGTAGAACAATAAAAAAATCAAAGAAAAAAAAGGAGAAGTGAAGAGATAAAAACTGAACTCAGAACCTATCCTTATCAGTTGCCTAGAACCTTTATCTCTAAGCTCCTCAACTTGTCCAAAAAAGACATGGCATTCCATTTCCCATTGTTCCCCACATGGTATTCTATCCCTCTTTAGATGTTTCTGATGTTCCTATGATATGTCTTTTTTACTTTCTTTTTCTTCCTTATTCTCCTTCTGCATAATTATACAACAATCCTTCTTTACACCTTAAGGTTGCCTGAAATCTACCGGGCATATTTTGATAAATCTGCGTGGCTCCAAATAAAGTAACCGCGGACAACTTAGATTGATACTGACAAATCTGTATCACTAATCAAGAGCTTAAGTTTTTCGTACAAGTGATACTGACATAGAACAAATAAATCTATTCACATGTGCTAGTTGTAGGCTTAGGCTTACGGTTAGGAGAGTGTGTAAGGGAAGGGTTTAGATTTTGAGTTAAAAAAATTAATCAAAACGTAGGATTTAAGGGGCAAAGTGTGGCTTTCTAAAAGCAAACAAGTAGCCGGTAATTAACATTCTAGAGACATTGTAAGGTTGTTAGCATCATCTTCTTTTACATTGCAAGGTTGCTAGCATCATATGGAACATGATATTTGGCCTTTGCTAGGATAGTTTGAATGATGCAGATGCCTTCTCAGGTCGTGGAGCTCCTAACATGTTGGAAAGGGCAATTTGGCAACCATCAGTACACATGTTTGTGGACAATGATCTCTTCATGCTTACAGCAGTGTCTATGGAGAGAAGAAACAAACGCAGCTTTGATGATTGCCAAAAATTGGTGTTGGAGCTCAAGTCTTTCGTTATTAACACCCTATATTGGATAATGGACAAGAGGGGACGTTGCTTTTTCTATTGCTACTTCTTTTCAAGAACTTTTAGCTCTTTTTCCTTTTGCTTGTTAGCTGGATCTCTTGTATATTTCCGGTGCACTGATGTAACACGAATAAAATCCTTATGGTACCGCTAATAGAAATAGAAGAAAAAAACAATACTCAACTTGAAACCTGTGAACAGTGAAAGGAAGATGCAATTAGCCCTTTAAGATGAAAAGCCGTGGCAAGTGGTCTTCCCAACTCTTTCCTACTTTCTGTGTAGCCACACAATGGTGTAATTCCAGTCTTGGGGTAGCAGCAGAGAGAACTATTGTATTTGTTCCATTTAGACAACTAATCTTTTTTTTTTTTTTTTTTTTTTTTTTTAGTAAGAGATAAATTTTATTGATATGAATGAAATAGGCAAAGCCCATGTACACAAGAAGAATACAAGAGAAAGCCTAAATATATTCTAAGAGCCAGAAATTAAAACCAGAAAGTCATGGCCGGGACATTGTTTCCATTAAGCACCATAGCTGAAAACCAAAGCAATAAAGTGTGTAGGAAAAAGTTCTGAAGCTTCTCCATTGTACATTCCTTATCTTTGAAGCACCGTGCATTCCGAATCATCTTCCACACCGCCGCCACTTGGGGACAGCCTTGAATCCCTTTCCGACAAGCTAGTAAATCCACTACCCTCAATGGCATTACCCAAGCTAAACCAACTCTTCTAAGTATCTCATCCCATAGCACTCTTGTCACGTCGCAATGCAATAATCTTTGCAGACTGACATAAATTGAACTTTCAAGAGTTGTGTTTTGATTTATGGTCTTCGATAAAAAGACAATAACTAAGAGATAGAGAATTTGATAACATAATTGAGACAACCATATTCGAGGCATATTATCTATTTAAACATTGTGTCCTTTCTTAAGAGAACATCCTTCTATTTCTTGATGGTATAAGCTGGTGAAAAATGCCACCAACGACCGTATTGGGCAAATAATCATGTCTTTTGCACTGATGTGATGATCTCTGGTTGTGATCAGCAACCAACTTAGATTTTCCAAATGATTAGCAAGATAGCTTAGATCTTTTGCACAAAGAAAGAACATATGTTTTTGCAAATCGTGTATTCTGGAAGAACTTGGAATGCCATATTTTGCCAAATTGGCCAGTGAAATGTCCCTTTTATGTGCTAATCATAACCTGCTTGTGTCATCACCCTGTTTTCCGGAGTCCTTATTTCTACTCGCCGCATTAGTTCATTCTTTGGAGATGTCTTTATTTCTAACGTTGTTAAAAACAATCACTAACTCGTGAGATCATTTGGTTACCACCAAGAAAACGCAAAGAGCTGTAAGGTAGTTTTGTATCTATTCCCTCTAACAATTACTACATAAAAAAATACGAGAAACTAGATCTTCAAACTCAAAAGGACAAGCAAAATATGATTTCTGAGTGGATGCACACATGTCTACGAAGCACACAGCATTCATGATATTTGTTTCAGGCAGTTCTAGATGATGTGAAATCACAAAAAACTAAACCGGATTGCATGAAAAGAGAGAGAATTATGAAATAATAACCAACAGTATTAGTAAGTACCATAAGGCATAAGCCACTGCATGCAGTGCCAATTACAAATACAGGAATTCCCCAGTTAGCAACAGTCGTCTATTTCGAATAACAAACTGCCCGTTCATCATTCAAGATTCATCACATTTTTAAAAAATCACAAATTGTTGCCGCAATCAACAACTCTTCCACCTCGAATATCACCTTCCAAATTGTTCCCAACAAACACAAAGCCCAAGAAATTAAAGAAAACTAGCACTAGACAAAAACGGGCTTTCACCAACCTCATTACTCATTCAACTGCTGAAGCTCAGCCTTCAACTGCTCAATCTTCAAGCCCATTGACCTCTGCAATGCCGCTCGTTCGCTCTCCGGCAACTTCTCTAATAGCCCATTAAACATGTCCAACACTTCCTTCACAGCAGCCCGAGCACACTCCACTTCCTCATCAAAATACACAGTCTCTTTGGAATCCATAGCCATCTCTATCTCCTCTCTAGCTTCAGCAAACTTGAGGTTGATCATGTCCACCTCTCTGTTCTGGTCAAACTCGGCCACCGAGCCACCAGACTGAGCACTGTATTTCATCAACTGGACTATCGATTTTGAGAGAGTTGGATGACGGAAATGGTGGAAATTTGAGGTGGGTGTAACGGTAAACTCAGGCCTTCCAAAAGGAACCGAGCCTGAAACGAGTTGAGTTGAAATCATTGCGAGTGAGTTAAGGGAAGATGAAGAATTGGGTATTAGAGATCGTTGAAAAGGGTATCTGGAAAATAATTTACAGAGAGAAATTTGTGCACGGTGATGCATTTTCGTTCTTCCCCAATTCTCTGCAGAACAGACGAGAGCAGAGGCGGAAAGAAGAAAGTTCACTGAGGACGTAACCAAGTGGGCTGGGTCTCAATAATGAATACTGAATAGTAAACCAGTGATGCAAATTTGGGCCAGGACGAGGCCCATATTAGACCCAGAAATGTTAACTAGCCCACAAAGGAAAGTGGGTGCCAAATTGGCAATTAAGCTTAATATTATACCAAAAATTAAAAATAAAAATAAACACATAAGAAAATCCCTAACTCATAAGATATGTTAAGATAAAATTACTCAAGTTCAACATGGCACACGGAAATTACGATTATGTAAAGTATAGTATAATCTATATGAATAATTATATCTAAAGGCCTTTACATCACACATTATTCACGTGGTATAATTTGATTTATAAGATAAATTTTAAAATGAGTCTTACAAATCAAATTATATCATATGGATGGTGTATGTTGTAATGGTATGCTATTGAAATTGATTGTATATATAGAGAAATTCTATTTGCAGTCTCCAAATAGAAACTGTATGTACAAACTCTTCATTAAACGAAAAAAAGTACAATTTTGATAAGGATATTATTATAATTTTAAAAAAATTTAAAGATAAAATTAACTAAATTTGTAATGCGGTCTTCAAATAGAGACCGTATGTAGTATTGTTCATATATACATATAGAAAGAGAGAGAGGGGGGGGAGAGAGAGAGAGAAGGTAATGGTGTGACAGATGGCTTAACCAACTTTGGAGCAATAGGTATTACTTTGTCGGTTTCTTCTATTTTACAATTACCTAGGCAACTGTGTGAGTCTTTCTGTTACTGATAAATATGGTTTGTCGAACTTAAGATGGAAATAGAACTTTTTTGAACACTAGCTTTTCTATATAGTTTGGAACAGTTGTTGTACGTATTGGTTTTTCTTAGAATAAAGAATTTTACAAGAGCTTTGTTTTGGGATTTATGTAACTCTCATAACTCTTCCACTATTTGTAAAAGATATTCATCCGTCATATCAATAAAATTGAGAGTACTGTCACTCTTCTTGAGAAAGAGAGAGTTAGAGAGAGAGGAGATGCATCAATTCTTACGTAAAGTAAGGAAACATTTGAACCGAAAAGGATAAAAATGAAGTAAAATTTGCATCACATAGAGCAGTGGATGGGAAAGATCACCAACACCATACCATTTCCAAGAACCACCAAAACCAAACTACTAAGTCAAAAGTCAGCTAAACTCCAATAAATCTTGACAATCTAACACCCCCATCAAGCCGGCATGAATATTACATAAACCCTCTCGCTGTCTCGGGCATAACCCATTCTATTGATGCATACTCTTCTAAAGCACATTTCGACCATGGCCGAGCAGACATGACACTTCTTGCTATGGTTCCAACAATAAGAACCCTGTAATCGAGCTCAACATTAAAGCAACGATCCTAATGCGGCAAGATAGTGGTGAGCTTTCCATCTGTAAGAAGAACATACTCGTGGGAGTGAAGCGCCAGCTACCAGAGAAACAGATCTTCTATATTATGTTGATAAGTGAAATGATCAAACTTCTCGATGTTTTACACTAACGAATATCAGACTTTTCTGGTGTCGTAATTTAGGATTCGGGAAAATAGTCCCTGCCAAAACTTCTCGCCCCTTTACTCACCTGGAAGTAACAGGGATGTAAACACAATGCCTGCTGTAAAACAAAATTATGGAACCTATGTTCTATGTTATCAGGAAGCTTCTTTCTATGCAAATCTGGGTTTGTAACATGTTTCAGGGGAGAAACTCTCAAAACTTCACATGCATGTTCTCACTTTGTACACAGCCGGCTTTTGCTATACATTAGCCACTATTCACTCCCACACCCTACACCTGGCAGCTTTTTTTTTTTTTTTTTATAGGGTGTGGGGTAATGAATAGTGGCTGATGAGAAAGAATTATTCAAATATAAAACATGGAAGTTAACAATATTTGTACAACTCACATCCCTATCCATGAAAGCAAAATTTATATATATATTATCAGAACCTGGTGAGGGTGATGTTAATACCAAAACAAAGTTCAAGAGCAAAACTTACAAGAATGTTCACAAATCCAATTGCAAAGTGAACCCAATACTTAACCTCGTTCAACGGGACACAGTTGCTCCTTTCTTATTAGTCCAAGAATTGCGCCCCCTAAACCCAACAACGCTTAGCTTTGTAGTTGTGGATTGAACAGAACTTGACCTTCTGCTGGCCGTTTGCTTCTTCCCTCCTGAAGATGGTTTTCTTGAGGTACTAGCAGTGGATGATTTTATTGATTTTGAGACCTGAACTGCTGGCTTGGTAGATTTTGCTGGAGCAGATGTCTTTTTACCTTTCACTCCGACCTTATTTTTCTGCTGTGAAACCTTAAGTGATTTAGCATTCATCACCTTGTTCCCAGTTATTCGGGCCCTGGCAACATCCCTTCGAACATTATCTGTGGAAAGAGACTCCAAGCTCTCATTCTTCCTCATGGCCTCCTCTATTCGGGTGGCCAACAGGAGATCCTTTTTAGCAACCAAACTTGTTACTTTCCCTGTAATAAGAACAATTTGTCTTATGGAAACCAGACCGGATACTTTTGGCATCCATCCACCAATAGTGGAAAATGGTAATTGTCACCCTTCAAGTATTTTTTTTACTTAATAACAGAGGCTTTACAGTACATCTTAAGACAGACTACAATTCAAATACAAATGGTTACAGATAAATATGTATTATAAGCTAGGAAATACTTAGCAAGAAAATGTGATTTCAAACGGTAACCTTTATATATATTATATATACTCTCTTCTTTCTCCTTTCTTTCCTCCATTTTTTTCTTCTTTATTTTTTCCCTATTTTCAACCTTGAATAAAAAAACTACAAAACTACAAGCAATATAATTAAAAAAGCTTTCTCCCTATAGTGTTATATCTAGTCCCCACTTAAAACATCGAAGAATTAGATTCTGTACATATTTAAATTGAACACTAGGATATAGATGCAGCCAGGGTATATTTTAAACACTCCTTCCATTTTTCTTTTTACTTCGAGGTTTTGGCCTTGAAAGGACAGAAAAACAAAGCACATCATATCAAAAAAATTTTGTTGCACACCTTTTGCACCCATGCGAGCAGTTCTTCCCGTGCGATGAAGGTAATCAATCTAAAAGGTGAAATAAAATTAGGGTTGAAGCACCCAATGCAGACTTGAAAAGAAACAATTCAACAATTACCAATAAAGAAGAGGACACCAAAAGAACACCCAAGATACCATAGGAATCGTGCTTACAGAGTTCAAGGGGAAATCAAACATGATAACATGATCTACGTCCAAGTCAAGTCCCCTGGCAGCCAAGTCTGTGCACACCAACGTGGGGCAATCTCCTTCATTACTCTTAAACCTATTGAGGTTTTCAACCCTGGGTTTGGAAGGGGAAAAAAGGTGAGTTAAAGCACAATAAACTGAAACAAATACATTCAAAGAATGAGAATATAGAAGAATGACTCAGATTTCAACGGTCATCCAGTCGTTAATGTGTAATAATGCATGTCCAGATTCAGATTAGCAGGAAAAAAAAAGACACTAGAAATCATTAGCCTTTTCTATGCATTGAAATCTCATATGCTTAATCAACTGGATATACAAATTACAATTCTAAGTGTACCATGAATGAAGAGTTCCTTCGTACATATATGCTTAACTTATATTTTCAAGTCACACTGCGTAGATTGTTTAACCAACTTGGAGGTTCAGCAAGAAGTTGTTAACAGATCCACATCCAGACCAAATAAAACAAAAAGAAGAGTGTCTAGCAGAGCTTCTTTCATGCCATTCCTACAATTGCCAAAAATATCACCAAAACATCTGATCTTATTTTCTGGACATGCATATCACATGGATTTGGGGCCAAAAAACCTGGCTCAATTCATCAAACTTTAATTACCAACCAAATTGAAAGTTCGACCTAAATATCAAGCTCAAAATCAAATACTATCAAACTTGCAAATATACTACCATACCTAAGTCGATATTTAGTGAAAAATAAAACTTCCAACCATATTAAGATAGGTTTTAAACTAGACTTTAAAATCAAGACATGAGAACTTACACGATCTAAATGAAAGAAATGTAGGCCCAAAACATAAGAGGGAAAAATAAACCCTAAACAAATGATGCCCCACATAAGGTAGCAGCACTCCTTAGACAGTCACAAGGTAATATAATTATATAAATTAGAACAAACTTCTTAAAAAGTCATAAATATGAAGATAAGATTGTCATTCATTGGAAAATGCTGTATATCACCTTTGCTCTGCAGGCACCTCGCCATGATAATTGACTGTGGAAATCTGATTTTCACCCAGAAAGTGATCCACAGCACGGCTAGAATTTAACGTGTTACAGAATACCATCACTCTGTTTCCCTTTGCCAAACTTGGCTCCAGAACCTTCACCACCATATAACGCAAAATTGTTAGTAAACTGCCATTGGAAGAAAAGTGTTATAGGCTTCATGGACTGATAATAAATTCACAGTGAAAAGGCAGAGGCTATCATGGGCTCCCACGCCAGCGATAATAGACCAGGACAGCAAAATCAAATGCTAAAAATGTAAGTTTGAGTATATGAAACCAACATCTAGTAACATAAGTTTCAGATGGCTCCTACATAGGTGATATTGGCTGTGATATCCCTCACTGACTGATGAGTCTAAGTGGTGTATGGGGTCCACATTACTTGGAAAAGAGAAGTTCTTGCTCTTTATGATGACTCCAATGGGGCTCCAATTGTACTATTGACTAATCATTTTAGAGTATGGCCTAAATGTGGCTGGGGCCTTTCTTTGGGGTGTCACAAATGGTATCAGGGCCTATCCCAACCAGAAATGCAGGACTTGAACCATGCCACCTATGATGGAATGGCTTGAGAGGATGTTAGGAGTTTAAGAGGGGAGATTGTGATACCCCGTACTGCTCTTCTGTATCATCTAACATATTATATAATCCCGAAGTAACCACAAATTTAGCATCTGCATCTGGCTATTTCCCAATTTCAGGTATTTTCATTGAAGTGAAGCCATAAAGTACCAAGGTGTGATATTTTTATTTAGAGAAATGATATTTGTAATCTTGGAGTGCGCAAGCGCCGCACAATCCTTTTGAAAAAGAGTGAGATCCACTAAAAAAAGAAAAAAAAAATTATAGTGGACCTCACTCTTTTCAAAAGGACTACGCGGCGCTTACGCACTCTACGACTGTATCCAGCATTACTCTTTTATTTATTCTTCATTCGTATCCCTTTTCTCTTGGGGGGGGTGTATTTCAAATGAGATCGAAAGATGTAAAACCTGTAAATCCAGGTTCATTAATACCCTTAATAAGAAATATATATGTAGAACTTCTGAAGTATAACTAAAGCATGCCTTGATAACATTAATTACACAGCAGTTGAGACTTAACAAAAAACAATACACAGCAGTACAATATTACTGCTACTATAAGTTGCCACTCTCTACTTTATCAAAAAAATAAATTGTCATACTCATAACTAGTACTGATTGTTGATAAATGCAAGGAATAGGATAAATCACTGCAGAAATATACCTGTAATAAAGCTTCCATCTTGTTTTCAGAACCTGAAAGTTTGATGAAATCATGGCGAGCAGATGCCACTTTCTTATGCAGTGTTGATGTGCGCAAATGTACAATGCCTTCAAATTCCTCATCAATCAGCTTTTGCACTGCCTGCAAATGTTAAAATTTGAATTTCTTCTTTTTTATAAGTGTTAAAATTTGAACTTCTTTACAGATGAAAATATGAGTAAAGTCCATTAGTAAAGAAACTGCCAGAATTCAGCAAACTGCAATCGCTTTACTGCAATACAGAATCAAATATTTTGTTACATTGAGAAGGCTTTAGGACCATCTCATACCCTTAACTAATAGAGGTTTGCTGCTCAACAAGACTTGTCATATTTATTTTAAACATCAAAGTAGGTTTATTTTATATGCCACAAGAAAACAAAATGGTTTCGAGAGGCCTCAAAAGCTTTTCGCTGTTTCATTTTAAGTAAGATAACAGTGCAAGTCATCATACCTTTGTCATTGTTGCAGTGACCAAAATTGTTTGGAACCCTTCGGAGTCAGCCTTTGATGCACGATTTTTTAATGGGCCAAGAAACTTTCGAATTTCAGGACCAAAGCCACGATCAAACATGGTGTCAGCCTCATCCAACACCTACTAAAAGATTACCACCATCATTAAGCGTATGCCTTGACACACCAGACTTTGTAGTTTGCAGTTTTCTTACAGTTCTAAGTTCTATGTATTTATTAAAATATAAGATGTGTGTGTGTGCAGCTATCTAAAATAATTGGAAATGAGACAGTTTTGTACGTATAACGGCACAATTTAATATAGGACGACACTCACCAAGTACTTGATGTCTCCATACACTATGTTGCCCTCCTCAATATGTTGGAGAACCCTGCCAGGGGTCCCAACTACCATATCAATTGGGTTATTTAATGAATCCTCCTGGGGTCTTAGGCGGCCACCACCGCTTACCATTGTACAACGGAACCGTGCATGATGACCAATTGACTTTGCAACACGAAATACCTATAAAATCAAGCTAACGTTAATTGCAATGCGTAAATCCACATAGCAAAGTTCTATTCAGATCCTGAAGATAGAGCACAGATACCTGCTCAGATAACTCCCTTGTGGGGCATAGCACAACAGCTCGAGGGCGCCTAGGCCTCGTTAGCATACCAAACAATGCCTCATCCTGTCTCAGCAACTATAAAAGCAATAAATGATAAGTATCACTTGCAATAGCAACAACAAGAATGAAACAGTTCAATATCTTTTTTATTTTTATGAAAAGTTAAATATCTTTTTCATAAGCTCGTAGGGATCGTGAGGTTCTGTGATATCAGAGAAATGTATCACCTAGAAAATCTCACAAATTGTTACAGATTGAAAATATTCAATCTACCCAATAGATATAATGGATTTTGTGAGAGGTGGATGCTTAGGACACTTTTTCTTATTACCTATATAAAAAAAAAAAAAAAAAAAAACGGCCATTTTGGGAATTGAACTCGTGTTAACTAGATACATAGTGACAATATTCCATTTTAATGATGTGGATGCAAAACTTCGAAACAATCAGAACACAAATAATAAATTAAACAACAACCCCCATAAGGCCAAACACGATCAGAAATCATTAAAGACGATAGTTAAAATAACAAGAAGCAAAAAAACCGAAAAGCAAGCTCAAAGCCCAGAACCGCATTCACAGAGGAACAATTAATTGCACACAGGACTATGTTAAAGAAACATTTAAAGTTTAAAACTTTAAATTCAAAACGAAATACAATGACCAAGTACCTGAACAAGGGGCAGCATGTAAGCCAGAGTTTTGCCAGACCCAGTGTGGGAACCCAAAACCACACTCTTACCTTCAAAGACGGCCGGGATCCCAATAGCCTGAATCTCAGTAGGAACCTCAATTCCCATCTCCCTCACAGCCCCCATCGCCTCCTCACTCAAACCCAGCTCCTCAAAACTCTCAACTACCCTCTTCCCAGTCTTCTTCTTCTTGGACCCATCCTCATTGTCACTCCCAGCAGCAGTGGCTGATTTTGGATTTCTAGTTTGTGGGGGTTTCGCAGATTCTTTGAGGTGTCTGAGCCTCAGCCTCTCAAGAAGAATTGAGTGCTTCATTTGCTCCGGTTCCGCAAGGCTAGTAGTGGGGGTGGTGGGAGTCATAGTAGTGCATAGAGGCCTAAACCCTACAAAAACCCTAGTGGTTTTGGGAAGTGAGAATCGTTTGGTCGCAGGAGAGAGTCGAGAGAGAGCGAAGAGATTCGAACTTAGAGAGAGGGCCAAGAGGGTTCTTGCTGTTCCTCCCATGGCTTCCAGTTTTCGAGCTTCTGAGCTGTTTTCGTGCGTCCCTTGGTGATCAAAGCAAATTTATCCCTAACGTCTATGGGCTATGCTTTGATATTTTGGGTTCTGGGGATAGAAAAGTTTTAAGAGTAATAATAGAATAACTTTTAAATTTTTTTTATCAAATTATTGTAATATTTTTAAATTCTTAATAAAATATTAAAAAAAATCAACTTTTTAAAATTTTGAAATAAAAATTATATTCTAATAATATTTTAATTTTATAATATTTTTATTTATTAATATTCACGTATCATTTTATTTCATCTAATTATCCAAACCGGAGCAGAGTAATAATAAAGACATTGATGCAGTAACGGCATAGATACATGAACTTGTAAATTGGTAATCAATATTTGATTGAGTGGCTTAAATGTATTTTTAGAAGTTAATAGGTTACATTTGGATGCTAGGTGATCTCAGATGATCTGTAAAAAGTAGTAAAAAATTAGTGAATCATTTATGAATAGTAATAACTATTTGTAAATAGTAATGAACTAGAATACTTCACTTACCAAGCACAACCTAAAATGATTTTGTACAAGAAATTTTAAGATTTTCTAAATTTATCAAACAGTATTTAGTACTTAGACACAAATAGTAACAAGGAACCTACAATTAGGAATAGGGATGAAAATTTTTTGGTCCGGACCAGACTGAAGTAGCCCCTACTCAGTGTCAATCTATGGTGTTGTCAAAATTCAATTTTCAGTCCAATCTCGAGGTATGGTTTTTTTTGGACTGGACCAGATTTAAACTGACTGAATCACTTACATATAATTTTTTAAAGTATATAATATATATGATTTTATATAGTAGTTGTATAAGTTAATTATATAATTTTCATCTAATTTATTACCATTGATCATATAAAAATTAAAATAATATATGATACCAATTAACTAATATATCATGTGATAATATATGTTATTCTTCATAGATACATACTTTACTATTTACATATAATTAAAAGTAATTAGATAATACTTTTTTAAAATACCTAAGTTGCAAGTAAACATGAATAATCTATGGACAATTAATTATTTAATATTTATTAACCATATATAAAATGTTAGAATTTTAATATAGGCCATTATGAATATTTTAAAGAGCTCACTTCATTTTGATTTTACTAATTTAATTAATTTTTTGTATTAATTTATCTACCAAAAATAGAAAAGAAAAAAAAATGTTCTTAACTCATATGGACCAAATTGGACCGACTGGACCAATGGCTAACGGTCCAGTCCGGTCCTAAAGAGTAATCAGTCCGGTCCGGTCTAGTCTAAAAAGAGAGTGGGCAGAAATTTTTCGCTTCATGAACCCCCGTACAAGACCAATTACACCCCTACCTTGATCAGAGGAAATTTTGTGGCAAATATAGAGAAGAATGGCCTTAAAAAGCTAAGATATGGTTTGATCTCTTGTAAATTGCCCAATCCCATCAGATAAAGTAACTAATACTTCACTCCATAATCTTGACAACAAATGTATTTGCTATGAAATTTTGCATCTGAAGGCTAAACTAGAGATTTAAATCATACAGTCAGATTAATAAAATGTTAATTAACATTTTCAAGTTTTGGTTATCTTGTTGTTCATGTTTGTTCATCTAACGCAAGTCAGCCAGAATTTCACAAAAAACATGGGTAAAGAGTGGACCCAATTACTATCCATTGTCCAGAATCAAATGATTGAGAGAAAACTATGGCAATTTCAAGACTACCACAACTAAGGACCAAGTAGAAAGAAAAATTGCTGGTTTAGTGGGATCCACCACCAAATCCTGTTAGTCTGAGACATTCCGCAGTGAATGGCATGATAAAACATAGATACAATGGCATAAATCCAGCTTCACTGCAAGTCTGCAGATCCGTGACAGTCAGAGTCCTATAGAAATGTCAACAATCAAGCTACTACATTCATCCTTGCCGAATGCAACAGGACCTACAAATTTACAGTAGAATTTATACCCACTCCACAGATGACACTTAAAAAGCCCTCAAAAAATGGGCGCATGAGAAGGTCCATACAAAAATAATCTCATGACAGAAAATATTGGCTTTGCTCCATAATCCGATATGAGTGAAACAACTAGTAATGTCAAGATTCTGATCCGGTTGTGTTAAGAGAAATTATAGCCTCTGCTACTTTCTTCTTCAGAGCATCCAGGGACTCGGTGAGATGATATACTTCTTTTCTGTCCACCTCTAGCAAAATCGCAGCAATCTGTCCTGCATGATCATGCTCCAGACGCTCCAAAAAGGGTGATAGCCCTTCACCCAGAATCTGTCATTTTGAACAACATAAGCAAAACAACACAGAAACAGCAGCCAACAGTAAGAAAATTTTAAAGTCTGCACCTTTGCTATTGTCGAGGTCACTAGAATAGTTTGAATTCCTTGGTCATCAGATTTTGATGAATGATCTCTTAATGGGGTTATTATCTTTTGAATATCTGGACCAAGGCCAAAACCAAACATGGCATCCACCTCATCCAATACCTACAAAGAGATATTCAGCATGATTGAATGAATTAGATTTATGCAAGAGCACAGATACAAGCTTTGCAAATTTTGAAATAAGATTTATATCTGACCAAGTATTTGATTTCATCTAGAACTACAATCCCTTCTTCAATATGTTGAAGAACCTCGCCTGGGGTTCCAACTATCATGCCAATTGGGACATTTGACAAATTCTTCTGGGGTGAACCATTCTCCTTTGTAGACTTTAGCTGTGCATAGTTGCTGATAAACTTTGCCATATGAAACACCTGTGAAGTCCATCCAGAGTTAATGATAAGGGTGAGTGATACTTAAGGTTTATGAGTGCAGAATTTCATATGGTATGCTTGAAAGGAGGGGGAGGGGGCACCTCATCAGATAGTTCTTCTGTGGCGCATAGCACTACCGCTTGTGGATGCTTGGGCTTTGGACCCCGTCTCATCAGCTACAGAAAATTAATGGGGTCAATAGCGTGACCTCATATTACCCTTACTGCAAACATAACAATATTGTAATATTGGTGTAATTATATGGCAACTGAACACTTCCCTTAGGACTGACTTGCAGAGATGATTAATTTTTCATTCTAACAGCATGATGGACACATTAGATGGCAACATACACGACCAATTCGACTAACAAAATTGTTTTCCTAGGGCAGGTAGGTTTTGAAGAGTTAAAAACGACTGCCCAGTATATATCAGGTTCCAACGAGAACATATAGATGACCCAAGATGCTAGAAATTATATTTTGACGATCTTCAGCAGGAATCGTTTTAATAAAATGAGCAGCANAGCTTTGCAAATTTTGAAATAAGATTTATATCTGACCAAGTATTTGATTTCATCTAGAACTACAATCCCTTCTTCAATATGTTGAAGAACCTCGCCTGGGGTTCCAACTATCATGCCAATTGGGACATTTGACAAATTCTTCTGGGGTGAACCATTCTCCTTTGTAGACTTTAGCTGTGCATAGTTGCTGATAAACTTTGCCATATGAAACACCTGTGAAGTCCATCCAGAGTTAATGATAAGGGTGAGTGATACTTAAGGTTTATGAGTGCAGAATTTCATATGGTATGCTTGAAAGGAGGGGGAGGGGGCACCTCATCAGATAATTCTTCTGTGGCGCATAGCACTACCGCTTGTGGATGCTTGGGCTTTGGACCCCGTCTCATCAGCTACAGAAAATTAATGGGGTCAATAGCGTGACCTCATATTACCCTTACTGCAAACATAACAATATTGTAATATTGGTGTAATTATATGGCAACTGAACACTTCCCTTAGGACTGACTTGCAGAGATGATTAATTTTTCATTCTAACAGCATGATGGACACATTAGATGGCAACATACACGACCAATTCGACTAACAAAATTGTTTTCCTAGGGCAGGTAGGTTTTGAAGAGTTAAAAACGACTGCCCAGTATATATCAGGTTCCAACGAGAACATATAGATGACCCAAGATGCTAGAAATTATATTTTGACGATCTTCAGCAGGAATCGTTTTAATAAAATGAGCAGCAAAACAATGCAATTAAAAACCTCTAAGTCAAAGAAAAGTAAATAAATCAACTTTGCATTTCAATTTCAACTAGCAATAATAGCATGTTCAAAACACAAGCACACAGTCACATGCAACAGGTTGGGAAGAACCTATTTTGATAAGTTGGTTGGCAAAAAACTGAAAATAGAAACGATCCCTGAAACAATGATCAGATAAATCAATTTTCTTTTATCAGAAAAAAGAAATTCTAAGAAGCAATTAAACTAAATCCACCAAAATGAAAGCAAACATCATATTCCAAAATCCTACTAACCCACAAACCAATAACTGGTGCAAGAAAAAATATTGAACCGTCGGAGGTAGAAATAACGGAAAGAAAGAGGAAACACAAAATAAATCACCTGAACAAGAGGCAACAGGTAGGCCAAAGTTCTGCCAGAATTAGCCTGAGCACTCATCACCACACTCTTCCCTTCGAATACTGCAGGAATCCCAACACACTGAATCTCGGTAGGAACAAACGCACCCATCTCCTCCACAGCCTCAATCACCTCCTCACTCAAACCCAACTCCCCAAAACTGTTCACCACCTTGGTGGGTCCACCCTCCTTCTGCAAACTGTCCTTCTCATAAGCAGGGCTTGATCCACGTGTTGGTGACGGCTGTGGTGGGGGTTTCTTTTCTGGGGTTGTTGAAGAAACTTTGAGCTTTCTCTGTCTAAACTTTTCAAGAAGGGTTGGGTCTCTATTGTTGGATTCCGAATTTGGTGCTTTGTCATTATCAGGATTGGTGATGGTTGTGGTGGAAAGAGGGCAGAAATCGAAAAGAGCCCAAGTGGGTGATAGTGGCTTTGAGAGTGGCATGCGTTTGATTCGAGGGAGGAGAGATATAGAGAGGCTGAGAAAGTCTTTGCTTCTCCCTTTCATGTTGGGCGTGGTTTCGCTGTTTTCTTCTTTTTTCTGTTCGCGTATGTTCTTTCGGCCTTTGGGGCTTCCGCCTCGGCAAAGAACCGAAAGCATCTGAAGTCGGTGTAGACATACAGTCACCGATTAATAACTTTAGCAGCTTTTATTTTTTATTATTGCCTTTTTTTCTGATATTATATATTTTTTATTTAAATAATACTGTTTGAAAATTTTTAAACAACACATCATTTATATTGAATAATTTTATTTAAAAAAATAAATTTTAAAATTTAAATCTAATAAATCAAAATATGTTATTTGACGGAAAAATTTCAGTACATCTCTTGCTCTCTCCCTTTTCTCTTTAGAATAGCCTTTCAAAAAATCCAGATAAGAGAAAAGGGGTTGGAGCTTCGACTCCTCCCTCCCTCGTCCCTCCTCCTTCTTCTGTCTAGTATTTTCTTTTATTTTTTCTAGTTTTGTGTGTTTTTCTTTGAAAGTAGGACGAAATGCGAATTTGTTGTTTTCCAGACCCCGACGACCACTATGCGCCCCACCACAAGATTTCCAAGGCACTAATATTTTAGACGAGCAAAGAATCTCATCGAAAAGAGCATAGCGTGAGCCACATGGGCGGTCCAATGTACGCTTGACATCCACACGCCACCGCAAGGGAAGCTCTACTGCTGTCACGCACGACTTTTCTGGGACTAGAGCCATCGATTTCTTCAGACTTGATTGTCTGTTGTACTTTCAGGGTGGCACGTGCCCCTCACGCCACCACAGTCCCTGTATTTGCTTCTTCTTCTTTTTTTCCACTAAAATTGTATAGACTTGATTTCGCTGTACTTTCAGGGTGGTGCATGTCCCTCACGCCACCACAGTTCCGGTATTTGCTTCTTTTTTTTTTTTCCACTAAGATTGTATAGACTTGATTGTCTGCTGTACTTTTAGGGTGGCGCATGTCCCTCACGCCACCACAGTCCCTGTGTTTGCTTATTCTTCTTCTTCTTTTTCCACTAAGATTATAAGTGCGGATCTATAGCTTTTGAAGCTATATTTCGTTATTTTCTCATATATCATTTACGTTTTCTGTTATTTCCTTTGTTTTAAGTTAATAATAAAAAAGAAATAGTATCTTGAAAATTTTGTTCATAGAGTGAAAATCCTCTCCTCCTCTGGAGGGTGGGGTTTGAAATTCTGCTTCATGCAGATAATGGTCTCTCAGACGGTTTATCTATAAATAATTATATAAATTAAGACCATACCAGTCACAAAAGAATTTGTGTACTGGTAGAGTTCCAACTGTGAATAGTTGACTTGTAATCTGGATTTTTTTTTATATGAAGCAGTCATAGTTGTAATTTTACTTTCATAAATGAATGAAGTTTATTTTCTATTAAAAAAAATCAAAATATGTATACAACGTGGAGTCCCAAAAATTATCCTCATTGAAAATTTAACCCGGGCTCAATGTTGGGCAAGCAAAAAGGAAATCAGGTGAACCAATTTACCAAACTTCATATGCTCAAGTTAGATAGGTCTCATTTCCATTGAGAGTGATAGACATAAAAATGTATACAGAGAGAGTATGTGTGAGATTGATAGTCCTTATTTATAGCTCATCTCCATGTTTAGTTATAGGAAAAGAGTAATGTTGGTGTGCCGCCCAACTTTGACCGCTGAGCCTGCCCCCAGTGTAAATCCCATTTTTTATTTTTTTATTCTTTTTTTATTTACATTGTTTATGGTACTCTTGACAAACCTCGCAAAAGAAAGCTCACAACTAGATTTATATTCAGCGCATTTCATGTGCTGTTTTCCATCGATTCTCGAGATCATATAACGATAGACTTGTGATAGGCGGGCACAGGTCATCTAGTTAGCGGGCGGTCTCTCCGAGTTATGTTCCTGTAAAATTTCTTATGGATAATGATTTATAAAAAAAAAAAAAAAAAA